>SKCR01030877.1:0-161654 GCA_019454045.1 Zanthoxylum bungeanum
CCATCGAACTGACCGCCGAAAGTTTTCACATGGAGTGTTTATCCCATGTATCTGTGTGAGAACTTTCATGTATCGATTGTATGACTAGTCCTCAGACTTGAGGTCTTTATATCTTATGTGTGGATCAAATAACTTTGACATTCTCCTTCCAGTTCAAAAGATCCGGTCATAAGGGTTATGATGGGTCATTTGTTGAAACACATGAAGTTTGTAAGATACAACAGAGAATCGCCACTCTCTCAGATAATATTTTCTTATAAGAGTAGTATTTCAGTTCACGGGTTGATATGTGTGATCAGTGCTTGAGACTGTGGCCGCAGGGAAGAATCATGTGAGATTCTTGGGTTAGCACGATTCATGAAACTATCAACATCATACCTTTGACTATATGGGTAGACACTTTCCATACCCTAGGTCAAACGGTGGGGATACAGTGAGGTGAGGGACCATATCATATGTAAATCGCATACATAATGGGTATATATATCTATCATTCTCATTTGGGGGCCTTGGCATATTGCTAGATGTCATTGAAATCGAATGACCATCTTATCGGAGGATAATTTATGTTCGATTAAATTATCACGATTCATTTCATGTCCAACTTGAGGGGAAACCAAAAGGTCACACACAACAAAGTCGAAATCAATGGTTAACATTGCACAGTATAAATTTAACAGCATATATGATTGCTGTAGGAATTGTTCATAAATAGTTCAATGTGTTTAATTATTGCACATATCATTTATGAGGTTCCATAGTGGCTTAGGGATTGGTGAATGACGATAGGGGCACTTTGGGAATTGGAATAAATAAATAAATAAACACTGAATAATAATTTTTTTTTATTTGTTATTTGTTTTGAATTCCAATTCGGCCCAAACTCTTATTAGGGTTTTATATAAACCACTAAATTAAGATCCAATGGCTAAGATTAAATTAGCATTTATCCCAAATCGGATTCTTAATCAATTTTGTTGTCTTTGGAGCACCTATATAAACCCTATAAATTCTTTACAAATTTTTGCACCAAACCTTTCATATCATGGGTTTATATAAGTGAGCAACTCTAAAGTTTAAGAGTAAGCCACTAATTTAGAGGATCTTAAGTCTAATTGACTAGAGAAACCTCGAGTTAAAAGTTTTGAGCTATTTGCCTAGGCTAGCACCAGGGCAAAAATACCCGTGCACTCAAGGCGTTAGTCTTGCCGTTGAGTTTTGGCTTTGGTGTGTGCATCTTTAGAGGCCACACACTTGGGTGGCTCTTTGGAACGTGGAAGAGCTTGCTGAGTTCGAGAAAAGCTTGTAGATTGGAGGGAGGACTGGAGGAGTCTTCGGTTCAAGTAAGTTTTTTTCTTCTTTATTTTAATTAGAGTTCTTATGATAGTTAGCAGTTTAGGTTTATTTTCTTTGCATATTTTATGAGTTTTTATGCTTAGAATATATAGTAACATGCCTAGGCTTGTAGAATAATAAAAACAAATGGGTATTGGGCAAAGGGATAGCGGCATCATAATTTAATTTATTTAATTTCCGCTGCGCACTCGCCGCCGCTTCCCAACAGTGGTATCAGCGCGCGTTTGTGTTTTGATTATTTCTCTCTCATTTGAATTCGACATTGGGTTTGTAAAAGCTCGTTGGAAAGCTAACACCCTGAACTTAATTTTAGGCACAAGTTTTGCATGATTTGCTTAAGATTTGAATTGTGAAATTGCATTTAAAGTTCACACATCTGTAAAAAAATGTGATTAGTAAATTTATTTGAATAAAATAAAATGCAATATCATAATTATATATTAATCAAAGTTATTTAATGCCTAAAATAATTCCAACATATTAAAATTGCATTTAAAGTTATGATTCTATGTATGATTAGAATTGGCATGATTATTTTAGGGTTCAAGCATCTAGAGACTTTCTAAGGAAATAGAGAGTGTATTGCTTATCCCTTAGCTAAGTAATTATTCCTTGATGAACTTAGAGATTTATTACCATTAAGGCTAATAAATATAAATCACTTGTTTATAATAAATGACATTATAAAAGATACAAGTGGGGTGAGACCAAGGCGTTAATAAAAATTTACAAACCAAAGTTAATTTAACCAACGGTATTACTAGAGTTAGATAATGATTTGGTGTCTTCCTTCACTCACTACCTTTTTATAGCCAAAAGGAAAAACTGTGAAGACATCTAGATAATCATTTACTCAAAGCTTACCTTAAAGCATATTTAAGATGTTGGACTAATTTGGAGGATCTATTGTTTATTCCTGTCACCAAGGCAATAAGAGCCTAAGAGGTAAGGGTATTTAAGAGAGTTCGCTTCACTCTCCCTCTGGGGAATTTTCAATGGAGGATTCCATTTGACAGTTATTCACTTAAACTTGTAAAATCTAAAATTTTACCCCTATTGTAAATTATAGACCCAAAGGGCTTAAACCGTATTGGCAGGACTAGGCTTTACCAAACTGACCAATACCAATTTGTCCATAAATCGTACTATTGACAATGGTTTGACTTTTCTGAGTCATAAGACGCAGCGACCCTTAGGAGTGGTCTTATAACTTAGTGGCAAAGATTGGGTGTCCACGAGGACTAGCCTAAGCTATGGCATGTTTGATTGACCAACCCAATGATCAAGGAATTGTGATTTTATATCATAAATTGGTTGGGAACCTACCTAATTATCGTATTTTATAACGATCGGCCCTAGTTGGAGTTATGAAATGATGATAATGGGATCCTTGCCCACAAGAAATCCAACATATTGGGGTTGATGCGATTTGCTTAAAATTTTAAAATAATTGAGTGGGAGCAACTTTATAATATTAAAAGCCCTTGTTATTATGAAACATTAATGAAAACATATTCCTAATTTTAACATTCTCTCTTAACATATGAGTTAAAATATTTCACAAACATTCAAATGGCAAATAGAGTATCACTTCGTTCCATCCTTGATGAGCATAAGCTCAAAGGGGACAACTACAATGACTGATTTAGAAACCTTAAAATTTTCTTACTACAAGAAAAGATTTTCTATGTTCTTGAAAGACCATTTCCCCCTGAACCCGCAGAAGATGCTGACCAAAATACATTTGATGCTTGGAAGAAACACATCGATAATGATGAGCAAGCAGTTTCCATAATGCTTGGCTCTATGTCTGACGAACTTCAGAAAACTCACGAAGATATGGATGCTCAAACCATCATCTTTCACTTGAAGGTGTTATATGCAACTTTTGTTCATACCGTGAGATTCCAAGTGTCATGTGCCTTATTCCAAACAAGGTATAAGGAAGGATCTGTCAGTGGACATGTGCTTAAGATGATTGGCCACATTGAAAAATTGGCCAACCTCGGGTTCATCATGGATCATGAGATAGGTCACGATCTAATTCTTCAGTCCTTACCAAAAGACTTCTCTAACTTTATTATGCAGTTTCATCTGTCTGATAAAGAAGCTTGACTGGTGCTTACACACGCGTATAACGCAAGCGCACGTATCGTTCAAGTAGTATAAAAAGTATCGATCTCACGAGGACTTAATACCTAATCTATTAATTTTATTAGGTCAAATGATTATTAGTATCTAACAGGTTGATTGATTGATTTGAAATGGTGATGATTCTAACTTTAAAAACAAGTAAATAAAATTGTTATTTTAAAGATGAAGTGGTTATTTTATGTTTGTGTAATAAATCGGTTTACTAACATGGAACACTAAATTATGCGAAAGCATCTGTCGATGGTCAGACGCAAATACCCAGTTTAACCCAATTAACCATATGTCTATGCCAACCAAATTATATGGATTCATTAAGTTTAAGTTCCAATTATGGCTACCCCCGCCCGACAGGTATATGTCTATCCTGTAAGGAAATCTATTAAAGGGTTATCTATCCTCAAGGAAGATCGTGGGCTATTAAGTCTCAGGCTGAAACCTAAAATTCATTTGTCAAGTTTATTTTAGATTTACCGGATCTATCTTATTAGTGGTCAATTAACAAGACGCATTAAGTTTAAGACTTAATAAGTAAACCCTTAAATTACCCAAACTATAAAATAACCTCTTATAAACCGGTGATATTAGAATTCATCACAACCCCAGATAACTAACTTAGTTACGACACATAACTAGGGCTTTAAAAGACATAAAGTAAAAATACTGAAAAGTAATTGCGGTAAAGTAAAAGCTGAAAAGTAAATTACAATAAAATAAAATGCTAAAGTAAAAGGATCAACTTTTACTACTACTAATTTAGATATCTCCCTTAATATAATATATTAACTTGTGATTATTTTACCAACCAGCCATATAGGCGGTAACCTGATTAAGTCAAATTAAGTCCAACCAGCCATAAAGGCGGAACCAAAATAAACCTGCCATATAGGTGTAAGAAAATTTAATTACTAACCGACCAATCTGGCGGTATCCTTGCTTAGTCAGGTTTAAACCAGTTTAAAATAAATTACCAACCGACCAATATAGCGGTATCCTTTTTAAGTCAAATTTTAAATAGTGAATATATTATATTTAAGGGAGATTAATCTAAATAGAAATAGTAAAAGAATTACTTTTCACCCTAGCAGGGGGAAGTTACCTCCTCATGGTGAATAGTAAAAATTGTAAAAAGTAAAGTAAGTAAATTACTATTATTACAGAACGCAATTAAAATTTAATTACAAAACTGAAATTAAAAGAAACTAGATAGAAAACTCCCTATTTACATCAGAGAAATTATAGAGGAAGGTACTTCTGAAACTGAAATTTCGAGCTCTATTTATAGGCATCGGTGACCCCGACGCCAAAGTTTCTTATTGCGTCGCGACGCGATGATGTATCGGCTCGTGATTGGCCGGTTTCAGATTCTTATCTGCCACGTGTCAATTCGGATAAATGAGTCAATAATTGAGCTGACGTGGCGCTGACGTGGCGATGACGTGGCACTGACATGGCAACACATGGCGATGGTGACTATCGGCACCATAGAATTGTGACACATGGCACGCTGTGATTGGCTGATGATGACATGGCGATGACATGGAACTTTGACTCGGTCAACCGGTGATGTGGATGATGATGTGGAAGACACTTGGAGTGACATGTGGCGACGGCGACTGTCGGCACCTTAGGATGATGACACGTGGAACGGCCCACGTTAGCAGATTGGTTATGATGGTGACACGTGGCACGTCGCATGTTAGCAAAGTCAAACTTCTCAGATTCTGACTTGTGGACCCGGCGCACGTTAGCATGGATCGGCGCACGTTAGGCATCACGACGCCAAAGGCTTACGCTTCGCGACGCGCGAAATGACCATTTTTCCCTTTTCGTCCGTTTTCATTGTTTTGGCCCCAAATCACCTCCAGAAAGTCCTGAACTTTATTTATCTACAAAATAACACAAAACACATCAAAATATTCACAAAACTAAAGAAACTATACAAAATATTAGGTCAAATGAGTGGAAAATAGTGATACATTTACCACTAATCACACCCCCAAACCTAACATTTTGCTAATCCTCGAGCAAAACATAAAATAAAATAACATAATAAAATTTAACTAAGCCACTTTAGTAGGGATCACGGTTGCATTTAGCGTATTTTTCCCTTTTCGTCCGTTTTCATTGTTTTGGCCCCAAATCACCTCCAGAAAGTCCTGAACTTTATTTATCTACAAAATAACACAAAACATATTAAAATATTCACAAAACTAAAGAAACTATACAAAATATTAGGTCAAATGAGTGGAAAATAATGATACATTTACCACTCATCACACCCTCAAACCTAACATTTTGCTAATCCTCGAGCAAAACATAAAATAAAATAACATAATAAAATTTAACTAAGCCACTTTAGTAGGGATCACGGTTGCATTTAGCGTATGCAACAAGCCTTTAAACCCCTAGGTGTCCCTAATGGACGAGTTGTAGTCTCGTGAGGGTTTACAACAATGATACCCAAAAACATTTTACAAAAGTAAAAATGTAGTGAAACTAATGCACACAAAAGCAAAAAGGCAACAGAAAAGAGAATAAAGAAGTTAGTGACTAATCAGATGAAATTTCTACTCCAAGTTACTAGTTGTTTTCTTTCTTTGTAAATTACTGAATAAGTAAATTCTCCGATTATATTTATCATTCTCCATATACACAGCCAACAAAATATTAAACAACTCATTTTTTTCCACAACAGTCACAAGTGCAGTTGATAAGAGGGTAATATTTTTGTCCTAAAGTTTTATCAGAATTCACACCTTTTTGTAGCAATGGAATAATTTTTCTGATTTTTTCTTTGATTTTTTTTATTTATATACAATATCCTTCCATCTATGTAGCGAGTGTTGGGTCGGTGGCTCACAAACCAGTTGGCTTTAGGGCACCAGGTGTTAAGACACCTCTACAGACTTAATTACTCAGACTTCAGATATATATATATATATATATATATATTTGCAACATCCTTGATCCACGTAGCGAACTTTGGGCCAGTGACTCCCAAACCAGTTGGCTTTAGGGCTCTAGGTATTAAAACACCCTTACAGACTTAATAACTCGGACCTCAGACATTTTTTTTTTTTTTTTTACTCCATTGCTTTTTGAGGTGCTTCCTCTAATTAACCAAAGCACTGAATATTACAAACTTTTCAATTATAGCTCATGTCCGTATGTTACTATGCATGTTGATAATACCTGCCAACTGAGCATATGAAGATCCATTTTAGTCAGTATTATGGAGAATTCACAAATTAAATAATTCAAAAGGAAATAAATAAAAATTAACGTGTTCCGAAATAGGTTTGAGATACGTCTCAGGAGTGAAAACTCCTTTCTTAGATTTCTCTTACCAATCTAACCTTTTTAGTCAAAATAAAAACACAAAAATGCAAAATATTTTTGTAATTTTTGAAAATTTTTCAATTTTTTTTTGTATTTTTCGAAAATTTTTGGTCTAAAAATAAAAACAACACAAAAACTAAAAACAAGGTACTGATCAACTAATTCCCTCCCCCAAACCTAAATGAGACATTGTCCCCAATGTCTTAAACAGTAGAAGAAGAGTTTAGAAGATAATACCTGGTTAGCTGAAATTCTACAGGAAATTAAAGGTTAAGATCCAGATTAATCCGGCGCCTCTTACCACGATCGTCCTCAGACCAATTTATCTTTGAAAGGATATGGTCAATTTGTGGTTCCTAAGCTAAGATTTGGTCAATTAGATCCGGAGCAGTTCTGGCAGTAAAGAGGAGTTCTTTCATAGGTTTTGACACGAACCCATTTCTTCGGGCATCATCAAGAAACACACAAAGAAAATCATAAAATCCTTCAACGTTTTACAGTCCAAGCGTTTCTGGTGTATGTTCAAGTTCGCCCAAGATAGCACTATAAACATTTCCTCCAATGTGCCCAAGCCACCTAGCAAAGCAATAAAAGCATCAGCACAATTAATCATTTCTACCAGTCGTTCAGACATACCTGGCACGATTAGTCTCTCATTTTGATGGTCCAATAAGATTTGCCTCCGCCAAGGGTTTTGGAATGATTCCCAAAATGTGACTGCCTCCTTCCTGTACGGCCTTTGAAACGATCCCCATTAGTCCAAGATTGCCTCCGCCATATACTAAGTGCATATTCCTTGCAGCTAAGACTCGACCCAATTCTTGTGCTGCTTCTACGTATTGTGGCTTAACACCAACACTAGTACCGCAAAACACACAGATGTTTTCAACTCGTCTTCTTGAAGTGGCTTCCATGTTTTACTCTGGATGTCTTCAAAAGTGCAATGATGAGTTGAATTTATAACACCTGAAAAGGGTGAGTAAAATAATAGCACTAGTACCTGCCAAATGACAATTATTAGTTAAACAGTAAAATAAATCGTGATAGTCAAAAAGGTCTGGATCCTGTCGGAGAAAATAAAAGAAAACAACAAATAAAATACAATTATTAGGAAAAGACAAAGAGATATAATATGTACAAGAAAAGTAGCGGCTTGATTGACGTCTATGCGTCAGGGACAAGCTTCCCATCCATTTTCTTATAAATTGGCAAACAGGGTCTTTTTGAGTCAGATTCCCGAGACTTAACTGTTGTCTTTCTTTTTGAAATTGTGCATATAACACATGAATTTCGTGATACACATATCCACTGGGATGCGTCTCAAGAGTTTTAGATATATCATCCAAATACTCCTTACTCAAGACATCCCTAATGAAATTAATCTTATCTTCGCGGTTATCATACACCATTCCTAAATAACAACAACGAGTATCACAAAACATACGAGCACATTTATAACAAACACATATTCTTTTGGCTCTTCTCTTTTTAGCATAGGTGCTCCTTCCTAAACCAGGGAGATGTGAAATAAAAGAGTCGGAAGACTCACCTGCCAATCGGACCCTTGCTTCAATAATCCAACGAATATCAGTAGGAATACCTTTTATATCATCAGTAGTTCATCATCCGTTCCAAGCGAGCTTTGTAGACTTTTATCAGAGATTTTTGAGGGAGAGAAGGAATTGCTTGCGAAGATTTGCGAGCTTCTTCTTCCAGCGTGAAATGACTTTACCTGCAAAAATTAAACACACAAAAATAAAACACACCAGATCACAATATATACACAAATTGCATGGGTTGCCTCCCTGCGAGCGCTAAGTTTAACATCGTCAGCTAGACGTGACTTCTCGAACGTTAGGCTGGATCTGAAAGTGTGACACTTTCTTTTTGTCGCTCAAATGATTCTCCCCAGTAGTGCTTGACACGCTTGTTTTTAACCTTTTTTTTTGTTGGAGTCAGGATCATGTATCTCAACGGCTCTATCTGGTAAAACTTTGGTGATCACAAATGGACCTGACCACCGTGATTTTGGCTTCCATGGGAAGAATTTCACCCTTGATTTGTTTAACAGTACCTTCTGCCCTGGTTCCAGTTGTATGCGCACTAACTTCTCATCATGTCTTTTCTTGCCTTTTCTTTGTACAATTTGGCATCCTCAAAAGGCTGATTGTGAAATTCCTCCAATTCGTTGAGCTGGTGGAACTTTTTCTCTTCTATTGCTTGTAGTGCAAGAATAGGCTTTTTCAGTACGCAGTGCGCTTTATCTTCAGGCTCCACAGGCAATTGACATGTTTTAAGTTTGTCAGTAAACTTTGCATTGCATTGGAGTTCTGAATGGTACTGTGTATCACATCAAGTCTGAAACATTCCTCATTCTTTTCATCATCTGGGAAATTCATGGCCTTGAAAACATTGAATGTTACTTCTTGGTCCTGTACCCTCATGGTTAATTCTCCTTTTTGTACATCAATAATGGTTCGACCTGTAGCCAAGAATGGTCTCCCAAGGATGATTGGCATGTCTGCGTCTTCCTCCATATCAAGGACAATAAAATCTGCTGGGAAAAGAATTTGTCAACTTGACCAGCACATCCTCAACTACGCCTCTTGGAAATACGAGCGTTCTATCAGCAAGTTGTAGAGAGACTGAAGTGGGCATTGTTTCCCCAATCTGTAGTTTCCTGAAAATAGAAAAAGGCATCAAGTTAACACTTGCACCTAAATCACACAAAGCCTTACCAAAGTTATGTTCTCCTATGATGCAAGGAATGGTGAAACTGCCAGGATCTTTCAACTTTGGGGGAAGCTTCCTCTGAATGATGGCGCTGCATTCTTCTGTCAATGATATTGTCTCATAATCTCCCAATCTCCATTTTCGTGAAAGAATGTCTTTAATGAATTTGACATAGCTGGGCATTTGTTCCAAGGCTTCTGCAAATGGAATGTTGATGTCCAGCTTTTTGAGCACCTCTATGAAACAAGCAAACTACTTGTCCAATTTGTTTTTCTGAATACGCTGAGGAAAAGGTGAAGGTGGAGTGATCTGTTCTTTTTCATTTTCTTCTTTTTCCTCCATCTGTTGCTTTGTTTCTTTTGGAATTTCTTCAATTGTTGCCTTGATTCCAACATCTTTGTTGATTTCAGTATCGCTTTTTAACATGATGGCATGACACTGCTCTTTCCTTATGTTCCTTGGATTTGGTTCTGTGTTGCTGGGAAGATTCCATGGCGGTCTGTAACTCTGAGCATTGGCCAGTTGTCCGATTTGATTCTCCAGTGCTTTGAAGGAAGCAGATTGGCTCTGAAACAAAGCATCGTACTTTTCTAACTGAGTCAGCACTTCTGCTATTCCTGGTTCATTTGCCTGCTCCTGACATTTGTTCTGTTGCTGGAATCTAGGTGGTGGATAGTTTGGCTGTTGGAATCCAGGTGGTGGATTGTTCTTTTGCCCTGAATTGTTGCTCCATGAAAAATTAGGATGATTCCTCCACCCTGGGTTGTAGGTGTTGGATTATGGATTGGTCCTCTGTCTGTTGAAATTTTTTACAAAATTCATCGTCTCTTCAAGTTGGTTCGGCTCTGGTGCTCCTCCATATGGTGAACTTGTGGATCCAGTGGTAAGAGTCTCCATGAATTTGCATATCTGATCCAGCTTGGCGTTGACTGCTATATTGGCTCCACTTTCATAAATTCCTGCAATTCTTTGGATCATGCTCCTTTCTGTTGGCCATTTCTTCGATTAGGTCCCAGGCTTGATCTTCTACTTTTGCCATTAAAGCTCCTCCAGCAGCAGCATCGATTGTAGTTCTCATCAGTCCAGAAAGTCCATTATAGAAGGTTTGGACTTGAAGCCATTTTGGAATCTCATGGTGAAGAAATTTCCGAAGCAAATCTTTGTACCTTTCCCAAGCTTCGTAGAGAGTTTCCGAGTCTTGTTGTATAAAGGATGTGATTTCATTCCTCAGTTTTCTAGTTCTGGTTGGTGGAAAGTACTTTGCAAGAAATTTGGTGGCTAAAGTGTTCCAAGTTGTGATGGAACCTGCTGGTAGTGAATGTGGCCAAGCTTTAGCTCTGTCCTTCAAGGAGTATGGAAAAAACACGCAGTCTCATTGCTTCTTCAGCTTCTCGGTTGTAATTAAAAGTGCCGCAAACTTCCAGGAAGTTGCTGATGTGGGCATTAGGATCTTCAGTTGCATTCCCCCCAAACTGAACTAACTGCTGAATCATCTGAATGCATGTTTTGATATCACCCGCATTTGCTGGGAAGGGAGGAAGTACAATATAAGAAATGAGTCTGTCAACCCACGGAGTGGTTCTGTCTCGAATGGGTATTGGTGGTGTAACTTCAAAAGGTTCAGGTTCCATGTTGACTAAAACTTCTTGGCCTTCTCGCCTTTCCCTTCTGAACTGTCTGATGGTTCTTTCAATTTCTGGGTCAAGCGATCGGAGTTCAAAGCTTCTGGTTCGTCTCATGTAGTTTCTGAGAACCTGAAACACAAGAAAACAAAAACAATAAGTAAAAAAAAGAATTTAGATACAAGTAAAGGTATCTAACCTCTAAACTAATAGTGAAAGATAAATAAGTCCCCGGCAACGGTGCCAAAAACTTGACCGGTGTTTACACACGCGTATAACGCAAGCGCACCTATCGTTCAAGTAGTATTAAAAGTATCGATCCAACGAGGACTTAATACCTAATCTATTAATTTTATGAGGTCAAATGATTACTAGTATCTAACAGGTTGAATGATTGATTTGAAATAGTGATGATTCTAAATTTAAAAACAAATAAATAAAATTGTTTGAAAGTAGGTTTAAGAAAATTCAATATTAAAAACTATCCATGGTTGGGATTTCTTCCAATATCATTTTAAAGATGAAGTGGTTATTTTAAGTTTGTGTAATAAATCGGTTTACTAACCTGGAACACTAAATTATGCAAAACCATATGTCGATGGTCAGACGCAAATACCCAGTTTAACCCAATTGAACCATATGTCTATGCCAACCAAATTATCTGGTTTCATTAAGTTTAAGTTCCAATTATGGCTACCCCCGCCCGACAGGTATATGTCTATCCTGTAAAGAAATCTATTAAAGGGTTATCTATCCTCAAGGAAGATCGTGGGCTATTAAGTCTAAGGCTGAAACCTAAAATTCCCTTGTCAAGTTTATTTTAGATTTACCAGATCTATCTTATTAGTGGCCAATTAACAAGACGCATTAAGCTTAAAACTTAATAAGTAAACCTTTAAATTACCCAAACTATAAAATAACCCCTTATAAACCGGTGATATTAGAATTCATCACAACCTCAGATAACTAACTTAGTTACGACACATAACTAGGGCTTTAAAAGACATAAAGTAAAAATACTGAAAAGTAATTGCGGTAAAGTAAAAGCTGAAAAGTAAATTGTAATAAAATAAAATGCTAAAGTAAAATGATCAACTTTTACTACTACTAATTTAGATATCTCCCTTAATATAATATATTAACTTGTGATTATTTTACCAACCAGCCATATATGCGGTAACCTGATTAAGTCAAATTAAGTCCAACCATCCATAAAGGCGGAACCAAAATAAACCTGCCATATAGGCGGTAAGAAAATTTAATTACCAATCGACCAATCTGGCGGTATCCTTGCTTAGTCAGGTTTAAACCAGTTTAAAATGCATTACCAACAGACCAATATAGCTGTATCCTTTTTAAGTCAAATTTTAAATAGTGAATATATATATTTAAGGGAGATTAATCTAAATAGCAATAGTAAAAGAATTACCTTTTACCCTAGCAGGGGGAAGTTACCTCCTCATGGTGAATAGTAAAAACTGTAAAAAGTAAAGAAAGTAAATTACTATTATTACAGAACGTAATTAAAATTTAATTATAAAACTGAAATTAAAAGAAACTAGATAGAAAACTCCTTATTTACATCAGAGAAATTAGAGAGGAAGGTACATCTGAAACTGAAATTTCTAGCTCTATTTATAGGCCTTGGTGACCCCGATGCCAAAGTTTCTTCTTGCGTCGCGACGCGATGATGTGGCGGCTCTTGATTGGCTGGTTTCAAATTCTTATCTGCCACGCGTCAATTCGGATAAATGAGTCAATAATTGAGCTGATGTGGCGATGACGTGGCACTGTCATGGCGACATGTGGCGATGGCGACTGTCGGCACCATAGAATTGCGACACGTGGCACGCTGTGATTGGCTGATGATGACGTGGCATTTTGACTCGATCAACCGGTGATGTGGATGATGATGTGGCAGAAACGTGGAGTGACACGTGGCGACACGTGGCGATGGCGACTGTCGGCACCGTAGGATGATGACACGTGGCACGGCGCACGTTAGTAGATTGGCTGTGATGATGACACGTGGCACGTCGCATGTTAGCAAAGTCAAACTTCTCAAATTCTGACTTGTGGACCCAGCACACGTTAGCATGGATCGGTGCACATTAGGCGTCGCGATGCCAAAGGCTTGCGCATCGCGACTCGTGAAATGACCATTTTGCCCTTTTCGTTCGTTTTCACTGTTTTGGCCCCAAATCACCTCCAGAAAGTCCTGAACTTTATTTATCTACAAAATAACACAAAACACATCAAAATATTCACAAAACTAAAGAAACTATACAAAATATTAGGTCAAATGAGTGGAAAATAGTGATACATTTACCACTCATCACACCCCCAAACCTAACATTTTGCTAGTCCTCGAGCAAAACATAAAATAAAATAACATAATAAAATTTAACTAAGTCAGTTTCGTAGGGATCACGGTTGCATTTAGCGTATGCAACAAGCCTTTAAACCCCTAGGTGTCCCTAGTGGACGAGTTGTAGTCTCGTGAGGGTTTACAGCAATGATACCCACAAAAATTTTACCAAAGTAAAAAGGTAGTGAAACTAATGCACACAAAAGAAAAAAGACAAGAGAAAAGAGAATAAAGAAGTTAGTGACTAATCATGAAAAATTTCTACTTCAAGTTACTAGTTGTTTTCTTTCCTTCTAAATTACTGAATAAGTAAATTCTCCGATTATATTTATCATTCTCCATATACACAGCCAACAAAATATTAAACAACTCATTTTTGGCCACAACAGTCACAAGTGCAGTTGATAAGAGGGTAATATTTTTGTCCTAAAGTTTTATCAGAATTCATACCTTTTTGTAGCAATGAAATAATTTTTCTGATTTTTTCTTTGATTTTTTTTTTATTTATATACAATACCTTCTGTCTATGTAGCGAGTGTTGGGTCGGTGGCTCCCAAACCAGTTGGCTTTAGGGCACCAGGTGTTAAGACACCCCTACAGACTTAATTACTCAGACTTCAGATATATATATATATATATATATATATATATATATATATATATATAATATATATATATATATATATATATATATTACAACATCCTTGATCCATGTAGCGAGATTTGGGCCAGTGACTCCCAAACCAGTTGGCTTTAGGGCACTAGGTGTTAAAACACCCTTACAGACTTAATAACTCGGACCACATACGTTTTGTTTTTTTCTCCATTGCTTTTTGAGATGCTTCCTCCAATTAAACTAGAGCACTGAATATTAAAAACATTCAATTATAGCTCATGTCCGTATGTTACTATGCATGTTGATAATATCTGCCAACTGAGCGTATGCAGATACATTTTAATCAGTATTATGGAGAATTCACAAATTAAATAATTCAAAAGGAAATAAACAAAAACGAACTTGTTCCGAAATAGGTTCGAGATACGTCTCAGGAGTGAAAACTCCTTACTCAGATATCTCTTACCAATTTCACCTTTTTAGTCAAAATAAAAAACACAAAAACGCAAAATATTTTTGTAATTTTTGAAAAAATTTCAATTTTTTTTTTGTATTTTTCGAAAAATTTTGGACTAAAAAAAAAACAACACACAAACTAAAAACAATGTACTGATCAACTAATTCTCTCCCCCAAACCTAAATGAGACATTGTCCCCAACGTCTTAAACAATAGTAGAAGAGTTTAGAAGATAATACCTGGTTAGCTGAAATTCTACAGGAAATTAAATGTTAAGATCCAGATTAAACCGGCGCCTCTTACCACGATTGTCCTCGGACCAATTTATCTTTGAAAGGATAGGGTCAATTTGTGGTTCATAAGCTAAGATTTGGTTCATGATGGGGTCTCCGAAAGGAGAAATCAGACATTATTAGATATGGTCCGATCAATGATGCCAGGCACGAGTCTACCTCTTTCATTTTGGGGTATTGCTTTAGAAACTGCAACACTACTAATAAACCAAGTTCATTCCAAGACTGTTAGTCAAACACCAAATGAGTTATGGTATGGGAAACGTCTTAGTCTTAGTTATCTAAGAGTTTGGGGATGTGACGCATATGTTAAGCTATCACAAACTAACAAATTTGATGATAGGGCAATTAAATGTAAGTTTGTAGGATATACCTTGAACTCAATAGCATACGTGTTCTACGTCCTAAATGAACAAAGAACATTTTTCCCACGAAATGCTAAATTTCTAGAGAATGAATTCCTTCTCAAGAAATATAGTGGGAGTAGACTTGACCTTGATGAGGTACGAGAAGAACAAACAAACATAAAACTAAGCCCCGACCCCTCAAAAGGGCAGCGACGGAACAACCACAAGGTTATGAACTTAGAAGGTCTGGTAGGGAAAGATATGAGCCTAAAAGATATGGTTTCCATATTGATGAGGAACATGATCAGGTCATTGATAATGACAATCCCATCAGTTATGACAAAGCAATGCGTGACATTGATTCATTCAAGTGGCTTGAGGCCATGAAATTCGAAATAGACTCAATGTATCATAATCAAGTCTGGGACTTGGTGGATGCACCTGAAATGATAAAACCCATAGTCTGCAAATGGATTTACAAGCGTAAAACTGATGCAGAAGGCAACATCAAAACCTATAAGGCTAGGTTGGTGGCGAAAGGTTATAGACAAATCCAAAGAATTGACTATGACGAAACCTTCTCGCCTGTTGCAATGATAAAGTCCATTCGAATTTTACCGGCACTAGCTGCACACTTTGATTATGAGATTTGGCAGATGGATATCAAAACAACTTTCCTTAATGGGAACCTCGTAGAGGAAGTCTATATGACACAACCTGAGGGATTTGCATCTAAGGATGATCATAATAAAGTGTGGAAGCTTAAACGATCCATTTATGGGCTCAAGCAAGCCTCCAGAAGTTGGAATATACGATTTAATGAGACAATCAAAGAATTTGACTTCATCAAAAATGTATACGAGCCTTGTGTTTACAGGAAAAGTAATGGGAGTGTTGTTGTATTTCTTATATTATTGGTCGATGACATATTAATCATCGGGAATGATATTCCCATGATGCAAGCCACCAAGCAATTATTGGATAGTTATGACCCATAGCGTCACTATTTGTACAGATCATGGTGTTGTTGTACAAATTAACTATGTGACAAAGGAAATTGCTCTTTTATCATTTGTGATTAGATCACCAAGATGTATAAATGATGAAAGGCCCATATGATTAGTTCCTGGATTGAGATGATATGAGACAGTATCAATCCACGAAGGTTTAATCATTAATTATCCCTAGTCAGAGTATTATCGAGATTGGACATCGATAATGCGAAAAAGACTAGTATTACACTTGTGCGCGTTGTGAGGGCATAACGACATAGTTCTCATATATTTGGGTATATGATACTCATGCAAGTGTAGTAGGAGGTTGTGTTTTACCGATTGTACGGAAAACAGCTTCGCTCTAGATAGACCCCTCAGAATTCCATTGGTAGTATGACTATGTGTCTATGGAAGTCCGAATCAGGGTAGGTGTATTTGGTCTTAACCTGAGACTTGCACCGCTAATACTTGCGACAATCAATGTACTTTGGTTTTGGTCATCCAGGGCTTTAACAGGTTCTGTGTACGCCTCTTCTGGGTATATTGAGAATCGTAGTGTATGGGTGTGATGTCGAGATGGAAGTATCACTCCAGTCATAGTGGAGATGATGATCACGTAGGATACGGAACTGGTTCTCTTATGTACTGCAGTCATCGGGATAAAATGACCAGGTCATGTTTATCCGATTATAGAGACTAGTTACCAGAGATCCGATATGTGCTTCGTATGGGGCAGACACATTTCCAGCCCCAGGCCTTGCATGTGACATCCGATACTGGATCGAAATACAGAATTCTACGTATACTACGCCTGATAAAGATCACATAGTTGAGCGAAAACCTTTTCTCAGCAATTTGAGCGAACCGTACATAGTTCGGGTGTTAGACACTTGAGTGACTGGCTATGTGCCAAGTGGGAGATTGTTGGACAGTTATGACCCATAGCGTCACTATTTGTACAGATCACGGTGTTGTTGTACAAATTAACTATGTGACAAAGGAGATTGCACTCTTATCATTTGTGATTAGATCACCTAGATGTATAAATGATTAGAGGTCCCTATGATTTGTTCCTGGACCGAGAATGATATGAGACAGTATCAGTCCACGAAGAATTAATCATTAAATATCCCTAGCCGGAGTATTATCGAGATAGGACATCGATAATGCGGAATAGGCTAGTATTGCACTTGTGCGCGTTGTGAGGGCACGACGACATAGTTCTCATATATTTAAGTATTGGATACTTATGCAAGTGTGATAGGAGGTTGTGTTTCACCGATGGTACGGGAAACAGCTTCGCTCTGGATAGACCCCTCAGAATCCCATTGGTATTATGACTATGTGTCTATGGGAGTCCGACATCAGGGTAGGTGTATTTGGTCTTAACCTGAGACTTGCACCGCTAATGCTTACGACAATCAATATACTTTAGTTGAGGTCGTCTAGGACTCTAACCGGTTCTGTGTACGCCAACTACTGGGTATATTGAGAATCGTAGAGTATTGGGTGTGATGTCAAGACGGAAGTATCACTTCAGTCATAGTGGAGATGATGTCACGCAGGATACAGTATTAGTGCTCTTAAGTGTTGCGCAACCATCGGGATATTATGACTAGGTCATGCATATCCGATTATAGACTAGTTACCAGACATCCGACATGTGCTTCGGACGGGGCAGACACTTATCCAGCCCCAGCCCTAGCACGTGACTATCCGATACTGGGCCGATATACACAATACTTGGTATACTACGCTTGATACAGATCTTAAATATTCTTAGATGGATATGTCCGGAGAATTGGGTAGACTTGGTGCTTTGCTAGAAGCCAACCTTGTCCTGTAAATCGGTAAAACGTAGTACTTGGTACTCACGTGTTCGGATAGTCCGATGACCGATTTGACTACCAACATATCCGGGGATCTCATGGTCGCTTCCCAAGATTCACCGATGACGTATGACTCGCACTTTTATTAATCTGGGATTAATATGATGAGAGAGAAAATTAATCTGGGATTAATTACAGAGATATTTTATCTGGGATAAAATATCAATTTAAGAGAGAGAATGATTAATTTGGAATTAATCGATTAATTAATATATTTGATATATTAAACGAAATTGGATTTCGACGCGGAATAAAATTAGATTTTAATTCGGGCGAGCGAATTAATTTAGAATTAATTCGTTAGCGACGTGAATAGTGATTTCGCTAGGCGTAATCATTTAATTACGACGCGACGGAAAATTCGTTAATTTAGAATTAGCGAATCCGAGCCCGAGATTATTTGCGAGCGCATTCACATTTCGAATTCGAGTGTGGCACGCAAGTCAAATCAAACGTCAAATCATTAGTCGCATCAAGCGTCAAATCACTTGTCACTTTGAGTGATGTGACTTGACAACTTGATTGAGTTGACTTGATGTGATGAGTGATGTGTGTGGTTGGGAATTAAACCCAAATGTGTGTGAAATGAATTTCAAATGAAATTCAAGTGCATTTGATGCATAAAATAAACATAAAAACCGTATACCACATTCACTCCACTTTCCCTCCTCTCTCTCTTCTTCTTCTTCTCCCTCACTCACGCCATTTTCTGGTTTCTAAAGAGGCAGTGAACTGCCGATTTTAACAAAGGAAATGGAAGGGAAGCAAGTGTGTTTTGTGGCAAAACAAGAGTGCTAGCACACTCCGGGATCATGCCAAGGTGATAAGGGAAGTATACCTATGAGCCGGGAAGCCAAATGTTGAAGCTTGGAGCTTCAAATCTTGAAGACAAGGGGCGCCAAACACTGTTCACAGCAGCCCACTGCCTTGCAAAAGTGAGCAGAATTTCGAATTTTGTTGCCCAAATCGTCGCTCAACCGCTCGATGTAAGTATTCCGCACTTCCGTCGTTGTATTCACTTATGATTCATGTTTGAGTTTTGATCTTGGGACCTATAGAAACTCCAACAGTACGTACGTGTTCAGATAGTCCGACGACCGGATTTACTGCCAACATATCCGGGGATCTCATGGGTCGCTTCCCGAAGATTCACCGATGACGTATGACTCGCACTTTATTAATCTGGGATTAATTTATAATGAGAGAGAAAATTAATCTGGGATTAATTGCGGAGATATTTTATCTGGGATAAAATATTTTTAAAGAGAGAAAATGATTAATTTGGAATTAATCGATAATTTAATATATTCGATATATTAAACGAAATTGGATTTCTACGGGAAATTGAAATTGGATTTTAATTCGGGCGAACGAGTTAATTTAGAATTAATTCGTTAACGACGTGAATAGTAATTTTTCTAGGCAAAGTTATTTAATTAAATTAGATTTAATTTCGTCGCAACGGAAAATTCGTTAATTTGGAATTAGCGAACCCGAGCCCGAGAGTGTTTGCGGGCGCACTCACATTTCAAATTTAAGTGCGGCCCACAAGTCACATCAAACGTCAAATCATTAGTCACATCAAGCGTCAAATCACATGTCACTTTGAGTGATGTGACAACTTGTCACTTGATTGATTGATGGGAGAGGTTGGTTAAATTAAAGCCATTTACATTTTATTTGATATTTTGTGTTTGACTTTATTTTTAGTGTATTAGATACACTTTTCTCTAACACCAACTTAACACACATTTCTCTCTTCTCTCTTCTCTCCTTCACGCCCAAGGGGCTGATTTTCTCTTCCTCCATTTCACGTCAAAGCCGAGAATGAAGAGGAGAAGTAAAGGAAATTTTGCGGCAAAATTTTCGGAGTGCTAGCACGCTTTTGGAGTCTTGCGAAGGTGATAGGGAACCGCACCCGTGAGCATGGAATCATCAACCAAAGCTTAGAGTTTGATGGATCATCCATGGCCGAAAATTTGGAGACAAAAATTTGCCACTGCCGTGAGCCCTAGGAGGGAAAAGCTTGAAGATTTTTGTTCGTTGTATCACTCAACCGATCAATGTAAGTATTCTGCAACCTCCTTGTTGTATTCACATGTGTTTTCATTGCTTAAAACGATCCCGGTTAGACCGTAGAAACCCAACATCAATGGTTATCTCAGAATTTGTCCATGAAAGATTTGGGAGAAGCAGCCTACATCCTCGGCATTAAGATCTACCGTAATAGATCTAAGAGGTTGTTAGGACTTTCTCAATCTACATACACATATAAAGTTTTGAAAAGATTCAAAATGGAAGATTCCAAAAGAGGTAATTTACCTACTTGTCATGAAATCAAATTATCTAAGGAGCAATGTCCATATACTCCTTCAGATATAGAGCATAATTAATTGTGTAAATTGATGTTTTAGAAATGTTAATTTGGGTAATTAATTATGTCAATACACTTTGAGTAATTAAATTGTGAAATTGGAATTTTGGAATTTAATTATGTTGGGCCAAATTTGGATTTGGGCTTGTAAAGTTGTAATTGGGCTAATTGGGCTTAGTTGTACCAAGATTGGTTTAGGCAAATTGGTTGGATCCAATTGGGCCCAAAACCATATCCATAAAGTCCAATTATGACTAATGGACCTTTAATATTTAATTGGGCCTAATGAGCCTAAATTGGTTTCTTGGCAAATAAGGGTGATTCCTTAAATGGGCTTTGGTATTTGGGTTTGACCCATATTGACCAAAAGTCCATGCCTTAAGAAATTAATTAAAAGCCCATTGGACTTTAAATTAAATTGACATTGGATGTTAATCGGGCTTTGAGACCCGTAACGATTAGATTTAGAATCTAAGTCGTAAAGGTTCGTGAATAAAGTATAATATTTAATTTGGAATTAAATAGTGAATTAGTATTAAATACATATTAAATTGGATTTAATGTTGTAGTTTAATTTAATTTAAGAATGTATATCGGATGGATATTATATGGGTGGGGCAATTTTGGAAATTGTTGTAATAAATTTAGAATTTATTAATTGGACCTGCGTGTCCAGCCTATTACCTCCTTACTCTTTGTATTTCTCTTCTCACATATTCCCCTCAATGTAAATGAGGTTTCTTTAGAAGTGTTATGTAACGGGTAGAAGTAATACATGTGCTAGTAGGAGAGAGGAAATGGAGAGACTTGTTCTAGGAACAATGTGTTGAGTATCCATCCGTATATCATTATTATTTTATTTATATGCGCCTTATTATGTGTTTAGAATGCATGTTTAAGGGTGTATGGTGATGAGACCTTAACAAAGATAATTATTTGGTTTCCAATTGCACACGAAAAACCCTCAACATCATATTAAGCGTTTTTCCTTCCATTGAGTGATTCTTACTCAAGATCTAAGACTGGCATTGGTTTCTTGGCCAAAGTCAAGGCCTTTGTCCATCGAGGATGTGTTTGAATCATGAAGGCTTTGTTCCATATTAGTGTCTTGTCCAAGTTGTGATTTTTTGGCCAAAGTCAAGATCATTTCTTGTCCATCGACATTGATTACGAAGCTTTCCAAGGTCAATGGGTTCCGCTTAACTGGGATCACTAAGTTTGTTGTGCCAAAGCCAAGGCCTAGTTGATTCAGAGGAAAAAGGTTAGGCAATATATTGGATATATTGGCATATATAAGATATATGTTTCGGACTTGGATGTCCACCTACTGGATCTAGGAATTGGATGGGATCCAATTGATCTTAGAGATCTACCTAGTTAATTATCATACAATTTGTTGGCCAAAGTCAAGATTGTGTGTTATTTAACGGGATCCTAGCCCACTAGGAAACAAGGTTTCCCAAGTACTCCAGAGAGGGTTAGAGGCTCGCCGAAAAATAGTGGGAGGCAAGTATTAAATTTGCAATATTCGTTTAGTTACTTGCCATACGCGCTCATTCAAATTATTCGTCAATAAATTAATATATTAGTTGGACTAATAATTTAAATTGTTTTAATAAACAGTTGGACTGTACTCAAACTATTTCATTTATAGTTGATTTTATAATTGGATTATAGTAATCAATATAATTGAATTTATCCATTTAAATTATAGTTGATTATATAGTTGGACTATAGTAATCATTATAGTAAATAGTACCTAAATCGTTGATTTAATAGTTGGACTATTAGAATCAAGATAAATTGAAAGATGAGTGTTTAAAACATAATCCTGGGTGAAAATGTATTTAAACGACTTTAATTTTCAAATTGGGAATAAAACTTCAGGATAATCTTGAAAACTAATAAGTTACTTTATTTGATAAAATAACATCTTAGGCCTAAGCCCGGAGTTAAGCAAATAATAGAACATGATATTTGGAATATTCATGTGATGATAACTTTAGTGCTTAATCCATTATGCTTGCCAAATAGACTCCTTAATTTCTTACTCAGAACTAAGGATTAGATCCTTATAGTATGATAATGAAATTGAAGAATCTTCATAGATCTATCCCTAGATCTTTGAAGAACCAATTACAATAGTAAACTCTTGGAGAGTTAATGGCTATACTCTAGGAGACAAAGCCAAAGTTTGCAATAAGGCAAGAAGCGCAAGGCGCATCTTATTTCGATATTCTAGGAGGCCAAGGCTTTGCCAAAGGCTTCTGGAATGTGAAAAAGGGAAAAAGGCAAAATCATTATAATCTTCTGGGAAGACAAAGGACATATCCCAAAATGTCTGCCTAAATTGTGGCAAACGGGGACACGGAAGCGTGACTGCCGTATGGACAAGGCAGACATGAAGGAATAGAAGGCGGTGCAAGGCTCCGACTTCAAATATGTTAGTCATAAATATGTTCGATACTAGTATTAAAATTGGATTTTTAGATACTGGATGTGGTACATAAATATGTACTGTTGTGCAGAATCTGCTGTAAGTAGGATACTGACTTCGGTCGAGATTTATATGCGGATCGGAAATGGGACGACAGTCGCTATTTTAACCGTAGAGACCTAAGCTTAAGAACTACCTTTCGGGTATGTACTTAAATTAGGAAACTGTTAAAATGTAACTAGTTTGACTAGATACATTATCTCTATATCAGGGTTTAACCCGTTGCGGGTATACCTTTATTCTATAACACTAAAGTGTTTTATTTTATAAAGATGATATTGAGATAAAAACATTAGATGTGAATAACAGTGTTTATATTATGAATATAAATAAATCTCAAACGTATAACATGACAAACAAATAGCTCAAACTGAATTAATCAGTTGAGACTTATAAGTGGCATTGTTGTATGGGACACAATTTAAACAAGACTCGTATATCCACACTTTTGAAGAGTGGGTACTATGACTAATTTGATTCCAATCAAATAATGTCTACGAATCTAGTTTATTGGGCAAATTGCCTAAAACACTATTTACTTGGTAAAAGTGAAAATGCCACCGATCTGTTAGCCCTGGTTCATAGTGACGAAGGAGGGCCCATATCTAGCTAGGCTAGAGGTGGATATGAATATTTCGTTACCTTTACGGATGTGGCATCGCGTTATGGTTATGTGTTTCTTTCGAAACACAAATCGGAAACTTTTACAGTTTCGACACGAAATAGACATACAGATCGGCTAAAGTATAAAACCATCACGGTTAGACCATGATGAAAATACTTAAGCAATAAGTTTCTCAAATACTTGAAATAGTATAGTATTCTTTCAATGAGGACTCCTCCTGGAACACGTCAGTTTGACAGTGTGTCCGAACGGAGAAACTGAATTTTGTTGGACATGATAAGGTTAATCATGAGTCGCTCTGAGCTAACATTCCCTTCAACGAATACACATTTAACAGTGCGGAACTTATTTAGAATAAGGTTCCATAAAAATCTATTTGACAGACTTCATATTAGATATGAACAGGAAAGAAACTGGGTTTTCTCATTCCTGAAGATTTTGGTATGCTAGGCATATGTTTGGATGATACCAAACTAAAACCCAAATCGGATAAGTGCCTAAGTTGTAGGTTATCCTAGGGAAACCAAAGTATAGTACTTATACAACTCACTAGAGAACAATATAATTGTTGCTCGCCATGCGGTTTTCGTAAGAGGAATACCTATATGCAGTGGTAAGTGGGAGGAAAGTAAAACTCGTTGAAAATTGGAGTAATACTATTCCAGGCACCGAGTCCTAATGGAACATATATAGTTCATCAAGGATGAAACTAAACCAGTAATCTTCGAATACAAAAGAACCACGTAAGTCGGAGAGAGTCAGAAAATAACCTAGGGTATGGGTTTCTGATCTCACCTTGTTAAGATATCAATCTTATTGAGGAATACGAACTGACTACGTATGAGGAAGTGATACAAGGTATCGACTCCCAATTATGGTAAAGTTCCATGATATCTGAAATGGATTCCATGTATACAACCAAGTTTGGATACTAGTTGATGTACCAGAAGGCATTGTGCCTATTAGTACTATATAAGTATTCAAGGAAGACGTACATGGAAGGCTTGTACTAAGCTAGGCTTGTAGCGAAAAGGTATCATTATCAACATTGTGTCGATTACAACGAAACCTTTTATCTGTTGCCATGGTTAAATCCATTTGGATAATGCTTGCTAATGCTGCATGTTTCATTTGTGAAATATGGTAGCTGAATGACAAAACCACTTTCCTTAACGAAAACCTTTTGGAGGATGTTTATAACATCCTGACGGTTTTTTCGTACCAAAATGAGCAAACAAGGTTTGCAGGTTATTCGATCCATGGATGGATTGAAGCAAGCATTGCGTTCTTGAAACTATCGTTTTGATGTAATCATAATGGTATATGATTTGATTCAAAACGGAAATGATTCTTGTGTATATAAGAAGGTTAGTGGGAGCGCACTAACAATGAATGTCCTATATAATGATAACATATCATTTCTTGGAAATGATATTCCCATAAAACAATCGGTGAAAGCTTAGCTTTCAAGAAAATTCTCCGTAGAATTCTTGGGAGAAACAACTTTTATTCTAGGAATAAAGATCTACTGGGATAGATTTAAAGTTGTTAATACTCTCCGAGAACTCGTACATTGAAAAATGTACGTGACCTGGTATCTCATATGCTTTGAGCACATGGATTCACAATCGGGACCAATCCAAGTGATAGTCATTGGATTGATGTTAAGAACATCCTTTAGTATCTTAGACGAACTAAGGATGTTGTCTTATACTATGGAGATGAAGAACTTGAAGTGACTGGGTTCACTGCTGCAAGTTTCCAAACCAATAAAAACGACCGTAAGTCATAAGAATGGTACTATACAGTTTGAATAATGGAACAGTGAGCTGGAAATCTTCCAAACAAGATACTGTTACCGAATAAACAACAAAAGTGGATTATTGTTGTAGCTGAGGCAGCAATAGAAGCCTTCTGGATTGATAATAATCTAATTAGAATAGATATAGTTCTGTTAGCAGCTGAGCTAGGCTACAGCGCAGGATAAAAAATTAATGGTCTCATCAACGATCCAGATATATACTTCAATATTCATCTGATTCGTTTGGATCATACATCGTGGCGATGTGATGATCGTATAAATCGCATCAGATGATAATCATGCAAATCCGCTGACGAAAGTCTTTTCTTAGTAATTTGAGCTAACCGTACATAGTTGGGGTGTAAGACACTCGAGTGACTGGCCATAGGCCAAGTGGGAGATTGTTGGACAGTTATGACCTATAGCGTCACTATTTGTACAGATCATGGTGTTGTTGTACAAATTAACTATGTGACAAAGGAAATTGTTCTTTTATCATTTTTGATTAGATCACCAAGATGTATAAATGATGAAAGGCCCATATGATTAGTTCCTGGATTGAGATGATATGAGACAGTATCAATCCACGAAGGTTTAATCATTAAATATCCCTAGTCATAGTATTATCGAGATTGGACATCGATAATGCGAAAAAGACTAGTATTACACTTGTGCGCGTTGTGAGGGCATAACGACATAGTTCTCATTTATTTGGGTCTAGGATACCCATGCAAGTGTATTAGGAGGTTGTGTTTTACCGATGGTATGGAAAACAGCTTCGCTCTGGATATACCCCTCGGAATTCCATTGGTAGTATGATTATATGTCTATGGAAGTCTGAATTATGGTTGGTGTATTTGGTCTTAACCTGAGACTTGCACCGCAAATACTTGCAATAATCAATATACTTTGGTTTTGGTCGTCCAGGGCTTTAACAGGTTCTGTGTACGCCTCTTCTGGGTATATTGAGAATCGTAGTGTATTGGGTGTGATGTCGAGATGGAAGTATCACTCCAGTTATAGTGGAGATGATGATCACGTAGGATACGGAACTGGTTCTTTATGTACTGCAGTCATCGGGATAAAATGACTAGGTTATGTTTATACGATTATAGAGACTAGTTACCAGAGATCCGATATGTGCTTCGTACGGGGCAGACACATTTCCAGCCCCAGGCCTTGCACGTGACATCCGATATTGGATCGAAATACGCAATACTACGTATACTACGCCTGATATAGATCACATATTCCTGTAAGGATATTTCTGGAGAATTGGGTAGGCATGGCGCTTTGCTAGAAGCCAACCTTATCTTGTAAATCGGTACTAGGTACGTACGTATTCGGATAGTCCGACGATCGGATTTACTGCCAACATATCCTGGGATCTCATGGATCACTTCCCGAAGATTCACCGATGACGTATGACTCGCACTTTATTAATCTGGGATTAATTTATAATGAGAGAGAAAATTAATCTGGGATTAATTGCGGAGATATTTTATCTGGGATAAAATATTTTATAAAGAGAGAAAACGATTAATTTGGAATTAATCGATAATTTAATATATTCGATATATTAAACGAAATTGGATTTCGATGCGGAATTGAAATTGGATTTTAATTCGGGCGAACGAGTTAATTTAGAATTAATTCGTTAGCGACGTGAATAGTAATTTTGCTAGGCAAAGTTATTTAATTAAATTAGATTTAATTTCGTCGCAACGGAAAATTCGTTAATTTGGAATTAGCGAACCCGAGCCCGGGAGTGTTTGCGGGCGCACTCGCATTTCGAATTTAATTGCGGCCCACAAGTCACATCAAGCGTCAAATCATTAGTCACATCAAGCGTCAAATCACATGTCACTTTGAGTGATGTGACAACTTGTCACTTGATTGATTGATGGGAGTGGTTGGTTAAATTAAAGCCATTTACCTTTTAATTGATATTTGGTGTTTGACTTTATTTTTTAGTGTATTAGATACACTTTTCTCTAACAACCAACTTAACACACATTTCTCTCTTCTCTCTTCTCTCCTTCACGCCCAAGGGGTTGATTTTCTTCCTCCATTTCACTGTCAAAGCTGAGAATGAAGAGGAAAAGCAGAGGAAATTTTGCGGCAAAATTTCCGGAGTGCTAGCACGCTTTTGGAGTCTTACGAAGGAGATAGGGAACCGCACCTGTGAGCATGGAATCATCAACCAAAGCTTGGAGTTTGATGGATCATCCATGGCCGAAAATTTGGTGACAAAAATATGCCACTGCCGTGAGCCATATGAGGGAAAAGCTTGAAGATTTTTTTTCGTCGCATCGCTCAACCAATCAATGTAAGTATTTCGCAACTTCCTTATTGTATTCACATGTGTTTCATTGCTTAAAACGATCCCTGTTAGACCGTAGAAACCCAACAGCAATGGTTATCTCAGAATTTCTCCCTGAAAGATTTGGGAGAAGCAGCCTACAACCTCGGCATTAAGATCTACCGTAATAGATCTAAGAGGTTGTTAGGACTTTCTCAATCTACATACATAGATAAAGTTTTGAAAAGATTCAAAATGGAAGATTCCAAAAGAGGTAATTTACCTACTTGTCATGAAATCAAATTATCTAAGGAGCAATGTCCATATACTCCTTCAGATATAGAGCGTAGGAGTAGGATCCCTTATGCTTCAGCAATAGGATCGATCATGTACGCCATGCTATCTACAATACCTGATGTCTCTTATGCTCTTAGCATAACGAGCAGGTATCAGACAAATCCTGGTGAGCAACACTGGGCAGCTGTCAAAATAATCCTCATGTATCTGAGAAGAACTAAGGATGTGTTCTTGACATACGGAGATTGTTCCAAGATGAAAGTCATTGGTTACTGTGATGCGAGCTTTCGGACCGATAGGGATGACAGGAGATCGTAAATAGGATATCTGTTTACTTTGAATGGCAGAGCTGTTAGTTGGAAAAGTTCAAAGCAGTCAACTACAACGGACTCCACCACTTAAGCCGTGTATATCGCAGCATCTGAGGCAGCTAAAGAAGCAGTCTGGATAAAGAAGTTCATCACGGAGCTGGAAGTGCTTCCCGTGATAAAGAATGGCGTCACGATGTACTGTGACAACACGAAGGCCATTGCTCAATCAAAGGAACCAAGGTCCCACCAGAAATCCAAGCATGTACTCAAGCGATTTCATCTCATCAGGGAAATTGTTGAGAGAAAAGAAGTTATTATAGAGAAAATACCCACAGAAGATAATCTTACAGATTCACTGACTAAAGGGCTGACTCAATAAATGCATGATAGGCACACCCGAAAGTATGGTGTCCATAATCATACTAGTTGGCTATGTGCAACTAGGAGATTGTTAGGGATATGCCCTATACCCAACTTGTGGATGGGCTATATGTACATGTATTTGTAATATTTTCATTAATTAATAAAATGGCAATCTTTATTATACGTGTCTTACATAACTTAAATGAATTATCAAACACTATAATAAAGCCCTTGGAGTAATAAGATAATGGCTTCCACGCCTTATGAGAATCATTACTCTTAAACGTTCCTAGTCATAGTTTTGTGAACCTCGAGTTAAAAGTTTTGAGGTATTTGCTTAGGCTAGCACCAAGGGCAAAATACCCGTGCACTCAAGGCGTAGTCTTGCCGTTGAGTTTTGGCTTTGGTGTGTGCATCTTTAGAGGCCACACACTTGGATGGCTCTTTCGAATGTGGAAGAGCTTGCTGAGTTCGAGAAAATCTTGTAGATTGGAGGGAGGACTGGAGGAGTCTTCGGTTCAAGTAAGTCTTTTTCTTTCTTTATTTTATTTAGAGTTCTTATGATAGTTAACATGTTTAGGTTTATGTTCTTTGCATATTTTATGAGTTTTTATTCTTAGAATATATAGTAACATGCCTAGGCTTGTAGAATAATAAAAAAAAATGGGTCTTGGGCAAAGGGATAGCGGCATCAAAATTTAATTTATTTAATTTTCCGATGCGTACTCGCGGCCGCTTCCCAACAGTGGTATCAGCGCGCCGTTTTTGTTTTGATTAGTTCTCTCTCATTTGAATTCGAAATTGGGTGCATAAAAGGTCGTTGGAAAGCTAACACCCTGATCTTAATTTTAGGCACAATTGTTGCATGATTTGATTAAGATTTGAATTGTGAAATTGCATTTACATTTCACACATCTGTAAAAAAACGTGAATAGTAAATTTATTTTAATAAAATAAAATGCAATATCATAATTAAATATTAATCATAGTTATTTAATGCCTAAAATAATTCCAACATATTAAAACTCATATGCTTGATGATTCTATGTATGATTAGAATTGGCATGATTATTTTAGGGTGCAAGCATCTAGAGACTTTATAAGGAAATAGAGAGTGTATTGCTTATCCCTTAGCTAAGTAATTATTCCGTGATGAACTTAGAGATTTATTACCTTTAAGGCTAATAGATATAAATCACTTGTTTATAATAAAAGACATTATAAAATATACAAGTGGGGTGGGACCAAGGCGTTAATAAAACTTTCCAAACTAAAGTTAATTTAACCAAAGGTATTACCAGAGTTAGATAATGATTTGGTGTCTTCCTTCACTCACTACCTTTTTATAGCCAAAAGGAAAAGATGTGAAGGCATCTAGATAATCATTTACTCAAAGCTTACCTTAAAGCATATTTAAAGTGTTGGACTAATTTGGAGGATCTATTGTTTATTCCTGTCACCAAGGCAATAAGAGCCTAAGAGGTAAGGGTATTTAAGAGAGTTCGCTCCACCCTCCCTCTAGGGAATTTTCAATGGAGGAATTCATTTGACAGTTATTCACTTAAACTTGCTAAAATCCTCAATAATAATTGAAGTCTAAGATTTTCCTCCCATTGTAAAGTATAGACCCAAACGGCTTAAACCATATTGGCAGGACTAGGCTTTACCAGACTGACCAATACCAATTTGTCCCTAAATCATACTATTGACAATGGTTTGACTTTTCTGAGTCATAAGACGCATCGATCCTTAGGCGTGGTCTTATAACTTAGTGGCAAAGATTGGGTGTCCACGAGGACTAGCCTAAGTTATGGCATGTTTGATTGCCCAACCCAGTGATCAAGGAATTGTGATTTTATATCATAAATTGGTTGGGAACCTATCTAATTATCGTATTTTATAACGACCGGCCCTAGTCGGAGTTATGAAATGATGATAATGGGATCTTTGCCCATAAGAAATCCATCATATTAGGGTTGATGCGATTTGCTTAAAATTTTAAAATAATTGAGTGGGAGCAACTTCATAAAATTAAAAGTCCATGTTATTATGAAACATTAATGAAAACATATTCCTTAAAATTATCTTATGACAAGAAAAGATTTTATATGTTCTTGAAAGACTATTTCCCCCTGAACCCGCAGAAGATGCTGACCAAAATACATTTGATGCTTGGAAGAAACACGTCGATGATGATGAGCAAGCAGTTTGCATAATGCTTGGCTCTATGTCGGACGAACTTCAGAAAGCTCACGAAGATATGGATGCTCAAACCATCATCTTTCACTTGAAGGAGTTATATGCAACTTCCGTTCATACCGTGAGATTCCAAGTGTCATGTGTCTTATTCCAAACACGGTATAAGGAAGGATCTGTTAGTGGACATATGCTTAAGATGATCTACCACATTGAAAAATTGGCCAACCTCGGGTTCATCATGGATCATGAGATAGGTCACGATCTAATTCTTCAGCCCTTATCAAAAGACTTCTCTAACTTTATTATGCAGTTTTATTTGTCTGATAAAGAAGCTACTGTAGCAGAATTGCATAATCTGATAAAGCAAGCAGAGAATGACTTGAAACCAGAGCTTAAAACCTCCGTCATGCTTACGGGTACGACCTGAAGCCACGAGGCCCAAAGAAAAATAAGGGCAAGACCAAGGCTCCAGATCACCTAAAGCCCAATGGTAAGGTGGAGAAGAAAAAAGGAAATGGGAAATGTTTCTTTTGTGGAAAGAATGGTCATTGGAAGAAAGACTGCAGATCCTTGAAAGCCAATGAAGCTAGGAAAGCCCAAGAGGACAAGAAGCCCAATGCTTCAGGTATATTATATACGATTGAACTATATTCTCAAAATTCTGAACCTTCTACTTGGGTGTTTGACACCGGTTATGGGACTCACTTGTGTAACAATGTGCAGGGCCTGAGAAACAGTAGGAGACTTTGTCATGGGGAGGTTGACTTACGCATGGGTAATAGAGCAAAACTGGCTGCATTGTGCGTGGGGACTTATTCATTAGTTTTGTCGAATGGTTTAGTTTTAGACTTAGAAGATTGTATTTATGTACCTTCTCTAGTAAAGAACATTATTTCAATTTATTCTTTATGTAATAAAGGCTTTTCATGCCTAATAAGTTGTAATGAATGTTCTATTTATTACAATGAAATAAAATATGGAGATGGTATTTTGAATAATGGTATCTATGTCTTACAAACTAACAAAGAATGTTCAACCTCTAATATATACAACGTTAACTCGAATATTCTCAATGAATCACTTCTATGGCACAATCGCTTAGGTCATATCAATGAAAAAAATTAACTAAGCTACATAAGGATGTGTATTTCAGACCCTTGAAATATGAACCTTATGGAACTTGTGAGTCTTGTTTACTTGGTAAAATGACCAAATTACCCTTCAAAGGTAAAGGACAGCATGCAGCGGAGACATTAGAACTCATACACTCTGATGTATACGGACCAATGTCAGTTACCGCTAGAGGTGGATTCTCCTACTTCATTACCATTATTGATGATCACTCACAATATGGGTATGTGTACCTTATGCGGTACAAATCTGAAGCCTTTGAGAAATTCAAAGACTTCAAAACTGAAGTAGAAAACCAGCTTAATAAAAGTATTAAGTCACTAAGGTCTGACCGAGGTGGTGAATACTTAAGCAATGAATTTCAAGATTTCTTGAGAGAAAATGGCATTGTTTCCCAGTGGACTCCTCCAGAAACTCCACAGTATAATGGGGTCTCCGAAAGGAGAAATCAGACATTATTAGATATGGTCCGATCACTGATGCCAGGCACGGATCTACCTCTTTCATTTTGGGGTCTTGCTTTAGAAACTGCAACACTACTACTAAACCAAGTTCCTTCCAAGGCTGTTAGTCAAACACCAAATGAGTTATGGTCTGAGACACGTCTTAGTCTTAGTTATCTAAGAGTTTGGGGATGTGATTCATATGTTAAGCTCACACAAACTAACAAATTGGATGATAGGGCAATAAATGTAAGTTTGTAGAATATGTCTTGAACTCAAGAGCATACGTGTTCTACGTCCCAATGAACAAAGAACACTTGTCTCACGAAATGCTAAATTTCTAGAGAATGAATTCCTTCTCAAGAAATTTAGTGGGAGTAGACTTGACCTCGATGAGGTACGAGAAAAAAAAACAAACATAGAACTAAGCCCCGGCCCCTCAAAAGGGCAGCGACGGAACAACCACAAGGTTATGAACTTAGAAGGTCTGATAGGGAAAGATATGGTTTCCATATTGATGAGGAACATGATCAGGTCATTGATAATGACGATCCCACCAGTTATGATGAAGCAATGTGTGACATTGATTCATTCAAGTGGCTTGAGGCCATGAAATCTGAAATAGACTTTATGTATCAGAATCAAGTCTGGGACTTAGTGGATGCACCTGAAGTGATAAAACCCATAGGCTGCAAATGGATTTACAAGCGTAAAACTGATGCAGAAGGCAACACCAAAACCTATAAGGCTAGGTTGGTGGCGAAAGGTTATAGAAAAATCCAAGGAATTGACTATGACGAAACCTTCTCGCCTGTTGCAATGATAAAGTCCATTCAAATTTTACTGGCACTAGCTACACACTTTGATTATGAGATTGGCAGATGGATGTCAAAACAACTTTCCTTAAAGGGAACCTCGTAGAGGAAGTCTAAATGACAAAACCTGAGGGTTTGCATCTAAGGATGATCATAATAAAGTGTGCAAGCTTAAACGATCCATTTATGGACTCAAGCAAGCCTCCAGAAGTTGGAATACACGATTTGATGATACAATCAAAGAATTTGACTTCATCAAAAATGTAGACGAGCCTTGTGTTTACAGGAAAAGTAGTGGGAGTGTTGTTGTATTTCTTGTATTATATGTTGATGACATATTAATCATCAGGAATGATATTCCCATGATGCAAGCCACCAAGCAATGGTTATCTCAGAATTTCTCCATGAAAGATTTGGGAGAAGAAGCCTACATCCTCAGCATTAAGATCTACCGTAATAGATCTAAGAGGTTGTTAGGACTTTCTCAATCTACATACATAGATAAAGTTTTGAAAAGATTCAAAATGGAAGATTCCAAAAGAGGTAATTTACCTACTTATCATGGAATCAAATTATCTAAGGAGCAATGTCCACATACTCCTTCAGATAGAGAGCGTATGAATAGGATCCCTTATGCTTCGGAAATAGGAACGATCATGTATGCCATGCTATATACAAGACCTGATGTCTCTTATGCTCTTAGCATAACGAGCAGGTATCAGACAGATTCTGGTGAGCAACACTGGGCAGTTGTCAAAATAATCCTCAAGTATCTGAGAAGAAGTAAGGATGTGTTCTTGACATACGGAGATTGTTCTGAGATGAAAGTCATTGGTTACTGTGATGCAAGCTTTCACACTGATAGGGATGACAGCAGATCGCAAACAAGATATCTGTTACTTTGAATGGTGGAGCTGTTAGTTTGAAAAGCTCAAAACAGTCAACTACAAAAGACTCCACCACTTAAGCCGAGTATATCACAGCATCTGAGGTAGCTAAAGAAGCAGTCTGGATAAAGAAGTTTATCACGGAGATGGAATTGTTTCCCGCGATAAAGAATGCCATCACGATGTACTGTGACAACACGGGCACCATTGCTCAATCAAAGGAACCAAGGTTCCACCAGAAATCCAAGCATGTACTCAGGCGATTTCATCTAATCAGGGAAATTTTTGAGAGAAAAGAATTTATTATAGAGAAAATACCCACATAAGATAATCTTACAGATTCTCTGACTAAAGGGCTGACTCAACAAAAGCATGATAGGCACACCCGAGAGTATGGTGTCCAAATTCATACTAGTTGACTATGTGCAAGTGGGAGATTGTTAGGCCTTATGAGAATCATTACTCTTAAACATTCTTAGTCATAGTTTTGTGAATAATCTGGGCGTTCACAAAGCGGAGAGACTAGCATGATGATATGATCTACCCTTAAGTGGGGTAGCCGATCTCATAGGCTACTAGCGGAGATCCGTCCGTTTGGTGTATCACATGAATGCATGAGTTACTCGTATCCATCGAACTGACCGTCGAAAGTTTTCACATTGAGTGTTTATCCCATGTATCTGTGAGAAATTTCATGTATCGATTGTATGACTAGTCCTTAGACTTGAGGTCTTTACAATCTTATGTGTGGATCAAATAACTTTGACATTCTCCTTCCCGGTTCAAAAGATCCGGTCATAAGGGTATGATTGGGTCATTTATTGAAACACATGAAGTTTGTAAGGATACAACAGAGAATCGCCACTCTCTCGGATAATATTTTCTTATAAGAGTAGTATTCTAGTTCACGGGTTGATATGTGTGATCAGTGTTTGAGACTGTGGTCGCAGCGGAAGAATCATGTGAGATTCTTGGGTTAGCACGATTCATGACACTATCAACATCATACCTTTGAATATATGGGTAGACACTTTCCATACATTAGGTCAAACGATGGGGATACAGTGAGGCAATGGACCGTATCATATGTAAATCGCATACAGAATGGGTATATATATTTTTCATTCTCATTTGGGGACATTGGCATGTTTCTAGATGTCAACCTTGGTCATTGAATGACCATCTTATCGGAGGATAATTTATGTTTGATTAAATTATCACGATTCATTTCATGTCCAACTTGAGGGGAACCCAAAAGGTCACACACAACAAAGTCGAAATCAATGGTTAACAGTGCACAGTACAAATTTAACAGCATATATGATTACTGTATGAATTGTTCATAAATGGTTCAATGTGTTTAATTATTGAACAGATCATTTATGAGGTTACATAGTGGCTTAGGGATTGGTGAATGACGATGGGGGCACTTTGGGAATTGGAATAAATAAATAAATAAACGTGAATAGTAACGCAAATAGTAATTTTTTTATTTGTTATTTGTTTTGAATTCCAATTCGGCCCAAACTCTTATTAGGGTTTTATAATCTTATTAAACCACTAAATTAAGATCCAATGGCTAAGATTAAATTAGCATTTATCCCACATCGGTTTCTTAATCAATTTTGTTATCTTTGTTGCATCTATATAAACCCAATGAATTCGTTACAGATTTTTGCACCAAACCTTTCATATCTTGGGTTTATATAAGTGAGCAACTCTGAAGTTTAAGAGTAAGCCACTGATTTTGAGGATCCTTAAGTCTAATTGACTAGAGGAATCACGAGTTAAAAGTTTTGAGGTATTTTCCTAGGCTAGCACCAATGGCAAAATACCCGTGCACTCAAGGCGTAGTCTTGCCGTTGAGTTTTGGCTTTGGTGTGTGCATCTTTAGAGGCCACACACTTAGGTGGCTCTTTGGAACATGGAAGAGCTTGCTGAGTTCAAGAAAAGCTTGTAGATTGGAGGGAGGACTGGAGGAGTCTTCGGTTCAAGTAAGTCTTTTACTTTCTTTATTTTATTATAGTTCTTATGATAGTTAGCATGTTTAGGTTTATGTTCTTTTCATATTTTGTGAGTTTTATGCTTAGAATATATAGGAACATGTCTAGGCTTGTAGAATAATCAAAACAAATGGGTCTTGGCAAGGGATAGCGGCATCATAATTTAATTTATTTAATTTTCTGTTGCGCACTCGCGGTTGCTTCCCAACATGATGGCAGTGACGTCATCGATCTATTTAGATCAGACCTCCGCATGTTCGTTGAGTGTGGACTGATGCTCATGATATGCAATGTGTATCAAGACAGGATCCGTCAGTCTTGTGTATAGGGTATAGGCGTCCGCATGTGTTTACGATCTAGTAAATCCATGGCCGTGGTATAACTTTGGAAATCAGTTCCGAGTGTTATTTAGAGATCGTAAATTGAAAGTCAACTATATTATACCGAACAGATTTGACGTTCTCATCTATATCCCAGGTATAATATGGATAGCCTGTGATAGAGGGATTATACGTATGCAATGACCTCGGCTTGCATAGTTAGCGAGATATCCGCGGTCGTCATAATTCATGAGTGGGTGAATTATGGACACGAAATTGGATTTCGTGACGGATAAACCTAAACTTAGAGAGTCTCATAATATGAAGTGTACTTATTGAGCACTTGGGCAACAAGATATGAATAATACTGATTATTCATAATACTTCACCGGATTAAATGAGTTAATTCGTATCGTTTAATTGGTTAAACGATAACAAATGCATTAGGGGATTTGTCCGCTAATAATTATTGTGTATTTGTATTTGATACATAATACGATTAGATACACATTAATTATTCGTCAAATGAGATTTTGACACATGCCATAAATATTTGTATTTTTTATTTAATGTAAATAAAAAAAAAATATTGTTGTTTTTTAATTATTTAGTTATTTAATTATTAAATAATTAAATAATTGAAAATTAAATATTTCATCCATTTTTCATAATTAGTATGATAAATGATGATATATAATTGGAACACATGGCATGTCTTTATTAATCTTTACATGTCCAAATTGATTTGTTGATGTAAAGTAAACCTTATTTAATTTGATTAAAATTTGGTGAAAGGACAAAATTGCCCTCATTATGTCGGTCATACATATATTAAAAGAGGAAATTGATTTCTTCTTCCTAAGATCATCACTATTGCCGAAAACACAAAGGAAAAATGGGTTTGAGAATTTGTTTATAAATCCGTGAAGAATTGAAGGAAAATCAAGAAAAAAATTTGGGATTTCAAGAGATTAAAAGGTAATCTACTTAACCCTAAGTTTAGAAATTTGATTTCTTGTTTCTTTATGATTTATAAATGTTCTAGGGTTCCTTCAAATCTGAAAATTTAGGGCTTTTGGTTGTGGATGATGGATTGAAAGTTATATTGCATGTGTGAAGTAGTTTTGGAAGTAATTAGTGTAATTATTGTCCAATTTGATCAATTGTTGATGAGTTTCTATTCTAGAGTGTTATGACCACTCTTGTGACACCTAGAATTGTTCTTGGTTTGTTCATATTTGGTGACTTTGGTTGGTGTCTTGATTAATTTGATTAATCTTGAAAATTTGGATTTAAAGCATGAAAATTGGTAATTTTCGGTTTCTTGATCAGATCTATTAAAATTGGAAATTTTTTGATGAATTTGATGTCATATGAATGTAATGAATGTATTTTGGGAGTTGGAACAATTGCCGGAAAATGTTTCCGAGTTGAAATAAGAAAAAACGGCCAAAAACGACATTACCAGGTTACTTTTGAGTCAACCGGGTGACGGCTGCCCAAACAGTGAATCTGTCACTGTTCGGACAGCCCATGAACTACCCTGACATTATTGGGGCTGACCTGGGTGTTGGGGTTTTGGGCGAAGGGCGCGACGGAAGCACGGTTCGGGCGAAATCGTAATCTTAAAATTTTTTCAAATTACCGAATAAGTTATTCAATATCTAATATGAATAATTTATTCATATTTCACCTAAACCTATTTATTCGATATCAAATAGCGACATAAATATAAATGAAACGTCGCGAAACTTTTACAAAAATTTTTTTTCCATAAAATGACGTAAAATACATTTTTTACCGAACCAACCACCCGACACTTATGGGGACTTCCCAGGTCAGCCCCAATAGTGTCAGGGCAGTTCATGGGCTACCCGAACAGTGACAGATTCACTGTTTTGGCAGCCGTCACCTGATTGGCTCAAAATCCACCCGGTAACGCCGTTTTCGGCCGTTTTCGCTTATTTCAACTCGGAAACACTTTCCGATAATTTTTCCAACTCCCAAAACACATCCATTACATTCATATGACAACATTTTCATCACCAAAACTGAACATACATTAGGTCTGATCCAGAACAGAAAATGACTAAATTTCATGTTTTAAATCCAATTTTTCAACATTAATCAAATTAATTTCAAAACCAAATCAAGTCACCATATATGAACAACCCAAGAATAATTCTAGGCATTACAAGAGTGGTCATAACACTCTAGAATGGCAACTAATCATCTAATGATTAAATTGGATACAAATTACACTAATTTCACCCAATTTACTTCACACATGCTTTAATAACTTCCAATCCATCAACTAACATCAAAAGCCCCAAAAATTCAGATTTAAAGGAACCCTAGAACTATTCTAAGAATTCAAGAAAACAAGAAAATAATTTCCAAGCTTAGGGTTAAGTAGATTACCTTTAATCTCTTCAAATCCCAAACTTTTTTGAATTTTTCCTTCTTTTCTTCATGGATTTGATCAAACAAATCCTAGGGTTTATTTTTGGGAGAGAGTCGGCCATGGAGATTGCTTAAAGGAAGAAGAAAATATTTCCCCTTTTAATTACTAAGTGACCGACTTTGGGCTAGGAAGGGAATTTTGTCCTTTAACAATTTAATCAATATTAAATAAATACTAAGCTTTTAAATGGCCAATCAAATTGTCACACATTTAGCTTAATAAATACATGTCATGTGTTCCATAATAATTGGACAAATTCCATAACCTTTATGGAAAAAAGTTTATTAACTAATAATTCAAATATTTAACAATTAAATATCCAATAATTAATTAATGTAGTTATTATTATATATGTATTTTTATTTATAATAAAAAAAATACATATATATTTGGCATGTGTCAAAATCTCATTTGACGAATAATTAATGTGTATCTAATCGTATTATGTATCAAATACAAATACACAATAATTATTATCAGATAAAATCCCCTAAAGCATGTGTTATCATTTAACCTATTAAACGATCTGAATTAACTCATTTAATCCGATGAAGTATTATGAATAATTCGTATTATTCATATCGAATTGCCCAAGTGCTCAACGAGTACACTTCATATTGTGGGACTCTCTAAGTTTAGGTTTATCCGTCATGAAATCCAATTTCGTGTCCATAATCCACCCACTCATGGATTATGACGACCACGAATAATCTCGCTAAACTATGCAAGAAGAGGTCATTGCATACGTATAATCCCTCCGTCACATGCTATCCGTATTATACCTGGGATATAGATTACAATGTCAAATTCGTTCGGTATAATACAGTCGACTTTCAATTTATGATCTCTAAATAACACTCGGAACTGGTTTCCGACGTTATACCACAACCATGGATTTACTAGATCGTAAACACGTGCGGATGTCTATGCCCTGTACACATGACTGACGGACCTATCTTGATACGCACTGGATATCATGAGCATCAGTCAACACACCCAATGAACAAACGAAAGACTGATCTTAATAGATCGGTGACGTGACTGCCATCAAAGTGTGGAGGATAACTCATATATCACACTGTGGTATCTCAAGTCGAAGGACCACTATGCTCGCTCAACTCGAGATGATTCTTATTGACATTGGTGTACCATCTATTAGGAAATCTTCTGTGAGTCATTCAGTTTCTTATCATATAAACACCTACATGCCTATACGAATCTCCCAAGACTCATGGTTCACTGGGATAAACCATCGGACCAAGTCACGATATACGACATGTACTGGTCTCAGTGGATTTTACTAACCGACTCGTGTTAGTAAATCTTGACCATGAACTTTATTTAAGGATATACAACTAATAGTGCGCTTCCCAATGTCAATTACAAACTATGTTGTAGCTGCACATTATACTGTAAATCCTAGGGTCTTTGTCTAATATACATGTATCACAACATTCAGTTTCGATCTAATCGTAAGCAGATATCTAATCGCAACTAGATCGAATAAGCGTATAAATACAAGGGTGCTACCATTAAATTAAGTAATATTATGGAAAATTAAATTGCTCGTATTTATGAATCGGACATAAATATGATCCGGATTGGCACTCTGAGCACCAACCCTAGCAATTTCTCCCACTTGTTCTAGTGCCAACCATATATCATATACACATCTCAATGTATATCACATACTCATGGCCCTCAAGAGCTTACCTAGCACTCAAGAGGTAGGCAACAAACAAGTAAGCCTGCTTAACAAATCGAGTCTGTCCAACAAACCTAACCATTTTCCTTAGCCAGCATCATTCATATTTTGTAGAATCCAAATTCTACATCAATATGACTCAGACGCTTTATCAGTATTGTGCTATAGCTACTAAGTTGTCTATGTATTTGGAGATCAAATCCAAAATACTATGAGACAACCGCAAACACTACACTAATATGAAAACATCTAATATATAGGGTCATTATGCAACTTCATAAGTCAATACTTCATAAGTTGCAACCGATTCCACTAATTTAGTAAAATCAACGCTAACACTCCCACTGTATCATTTCTGACTTTATATGACATAGACCATCTAATGTCATAATTAGAATCAAATCTATCTGACCTTATGGTTGCAGACTAAATTCTCCATGAATAAGAAACTCATTCTTAATATCTCAAAGATCACAAAGAACATGTTTCAAGATTCATCTTATTGTCTACAGTATATCAAAATAACCGGTAACAATTACGATTAAATTGATATTTTTAATCGCACATAATATACTATTCATTACGCCATCATCCTATGATGCATAAGATTGACTAGACATTCTAATCAGTTTCTCTTTCGACAAAGGAATCATCCTTTACGAAACATGAATACTATATATGTAAAAGACATGTTAACTGTCAAACAGTTATACTAACTGTCAAACAGTTATACTAACTGTCATATAGATAGTCTTATTATGTCTTTTATTAGATCATATCTAATACACGACTAATGAGAGTATCTCGCAAGTCTCTTAGTTTTATATCTTATATAAAACTTTATATCAAATATAACAGAGACCACTCCCACTGCTTCCACGGAGAAAAGAAGACTTAGGATATATAATACTAGAAAGAAATTTGTACGCTCCCACTGACCCTACTGACAAATATGCATTCTCTATACTTCGATAAAACGAGACAATCTGACTGATATCAAAATCAGAGATTATGGATTTCCGGAAAGCTTATATGAGTCTACAATAGGCTCCATAAGCTAGTATATCAAATTGTGATCTCAGCAGAATACAAACTCTAGGGCATTCTGGAATGAATTCTTCAAACAAAGAAATCACGACGGATCTCTCATTCGAAGAAATCACTCAAGAACGTCGTTTTGCTTCTTTAGCCAAAATACATAGTTTAATATCAACATTAACCAACAGATCTTTAACTGTTCAATTAGTGCGACTAGAGACAAGTATTCTGAGAATCTACAATAGACTACTGAGGATAACCTTTCTCACTGTCATATTGTAAAGGTCAAACCTTTATCAAGCTCACTATGCTTTTGCTGCGCAAACAATTTGCACACATTTTATGAACTATTCATAAAAAAGCCTAATCAAGTTCAAAACTCGATCGTAGTAAGCTACAAACAATCTTAGATCTATGGTTCAATGGTAATTTCCGAAATCGATATCAAATATCGCTCCCACTATAAGTTATAGGATAATTTTCTTCAATAAGAAAACAACAGAATCATTAAGTATCAAATACTTTGTAAATGGTTCTGACATTCTATTGGACTTATACGGAAGTTGACTAAGGGTCTTTTCATCTTATTAATTACGTAGTTCCATTATAGTTTATCATTCTCACATTTGACTTCAATAAGTCAAAAAAATTTGTGTAATCGTCAACATCCAATGTCAACCACCAAGTAACAAAACAATTTTATTACTCGGGATCATAGAAAGGATATTCTATAAAATAGAATACAATATTCCATTAAATATAATAAATGATAAACCTTTCACTCGTACCTCCGAGACACATGTACTTTCAATTATATAATAGTTATACAAAAGAAAGTTTCAAATCTCAAACTTTTCAAGATTCGAATTTTCTACTATACATATCATATATGTAACTGTAGAAACGAATGGAACCTTAATTAAAGAGATGAATAAGTATTTCTGGAGCATAACCCCAAGATTATTGAAAATAATTCGGTAATACTCAATATCAACGAGTCAAATCATATAAGATTCAATTCCCACTGATTAATTCCATCAAAATGGAATCGCGAAAGTTTAATATTGAGTTAGAATTATATTCATTAATTATCTTAGAACTAATTGCCTTAAATTAATGTGTTTGATCATATCAAACATCTTCGAACAATTCAAAGACCCACAATAAATATCAACGATATAGTCTTCAACACTATAAATAGAATATCTTTGAACTATTTAAAAAATTCTATTTGAGTTTCATTAGAAAGATATTGATAGTTCTTGAACAATTAAAGACGTTCAACATGTTCTCTATTAGAAAGACGTAACTAAGTCATGACAATTCATTAACAAAGTTACGGAGCTCAGAAAACTATACAAGGTAATTTATAATTCATTAAACTACACACATCCAATGTATTAGTTTGATAAATCGGTGGTCCAATGACAATCATCGGTTAAATGAGATTTAATCACAACCTGAATACAATATTCATAAAATGGATAAGGATATGTGGTGTGATCTCATTTCAGACCATCATTTACCATACGGAATAAGCATCTTATGTTTATGTGATAGAATCTCATAAAACACTGTTCTAAGTTATTAAGTTAACCGAACATTTTCTTAATGTTTATCTTTCAACAATGACACTACTAGTCATATTAAAATATGTAACAACTGTTTATACATAACAAATAACTATCCAATAGTCTCAAGTTCCGATATCAAATATCAAAACAGTTATTAAATAATATTTTAAATAACTAGATGGGAGATCTAGTATCAAATACTTATAGTCGTCGTATTGTGAGAATCAATATTCTCTATACAAAACTATACACATCTCATTTCTTTAGCTTTATAATTTACGTTCAATTATTCACAATAATTACAAATAATTGATTGGCAAACGTCAGACACGTGACTTCTAAAAGTCACTAAAGTCAAGAAACGTCATTATAAGATAAATAAATACCTAAGGGGTTTTCTTAATGCCAGTCGAGAATCTCGAGACATGAACTATTCAAGTCAATTCTTACTACATAAGAAACAATTCTAACTAGACAGTTATATCCTAAACTAGATATATATTTAGATTACATAATCGTGACTTAGAAACTAAGTCACAAACCATCTTGATTTTCAAGAAAATAGGAACAACAGTTCTCGATGGTTTAAACTAATCTAAAAATATCTAAGTCAACTGTCTCTCTAGAACATATTCTAGAAATACGCAACCATAAGTAAAGTCAGAAAACCTATATATTCAAGAAGTATAAATGCAGTGGATTAGAAAAATAAATCTATAAACAATATAGAGTGAAAGGAAAACAAAGCAGAAATTTTCCAAAATATTACACACTGCTTAAGTTATGGATTTTAACCATCAGTGTCTCCCACTACTTTACGTAATACCATGATCCCCAACGGACAACGGGAATTCAATAATTAAATCGAATTCCATAGTGAGAGTAGGATCCCATGAATATATTTCGACTCACAGCTTTGGCACGATCTCACCTACGTATATTCATTAGGTAGACAACTCATTATCAATCACTCACCAGTGACTCCTAGTTTTGGTCCTAACCGTTTCTCGTTATGACAGCTTTGGAACGTTCACAAGGAGGCGTATCAAGGCTTCACTTGTCAATGATAAACTCAAGCTACCGATGTAGTCCTGACAGCTTTGGCACGTTCAGGATTTCCACTTTCACTTGAATTTATCCAGTATCAATATACAGCTGGTATGGATAATAATTCTATAACCTACACCCTCACAGCTTTGGCACGATCTCGGATGCAGTTATAGAAAGATACCTATAACCGTACTGACAAGACGGACTAAGAAACATGTATCCAATACACGTTACTTTACATCCATATTTAAAATCAAGGATATTCCTCTGGAAGCTATACTCTACATCAAATGCAGAATTTTAATCTAAATCATTTTCAAAATATTTCAATTTTATCTTAGAAAACATAACACAATTTAACCATTAAATTTCAGTTATATTTTCGTTAATGTAAAACCGAAAAGTAAAGAAACATATATAGATTCCAAGCATGTTCGAAAATTAAAATTGGATTATATATCAAATATCAAACATGAGTAATGTAAAGGATGAAGCATCGGACCCGCTCTGATATCATTTTTGTTGGGGTTTTGGGAGAAGGGCGCGGCGGAAGCACGGTTTGGGCGAAATCATAATTTTAAATTTTTTTCAAATTACTGAATAAATTATTCAATATCTAATATGAATAATTTTTCATATTTCACATAAACCTATCTATTTGATATCAAATAGTGACATAAATTTAAATAAAACGTCACGAAACTTTTACGAAAAATATTTTTCTGCAAAATGACGCAAAACACATTTTTTACCGAACCGACCATCCGAAACTTATGGGGACTGCCCATGTCAGCCCCAATAGTGTCAAGGAAGTTCATGGGCTGCCCGAACAGTGACAGATTCACTGTTTGGGTAGCCGTCACCTGGTTGGCTCAAAATCCACCTGGTAACGCCGTTTTTGATCGTTTTCGCTTATTTCAACTCAAAAACACTTTCAGAAAATTGTTCCAACTCCCAAAACACATCCATTACATTCATATGTGAGGTTTTTTTGTGTTATTTGTATAGTGATGTATTAGGGTTATGCATGGGTTTTAAAATAAGGAAACAAGATCAAGTAAATTAGGGATGGATTTAATTAGTTTAAAAAAGGGAAAGTATAATTGTATTTTAGTGCGAGAATATATTTAAATTGGTAGGTGATTTATTTAAATTAGGAAGAGATTTGCTTAAATTAGGAATTTAATTTAATTGGATTTTATTTTATTTTATTTTATTTTATTTTATTTTTGACATGTGTTTTAAGTGTTTTAATTTTTATTGGATGTGATTTAATGGGCTTGGGCTATGTGGGCGTGTGGCTTTGGTTTTGGCTAGGTGAATTTTAAATCAAAGTTCCTACAAGCAAACCCGAAGCTAAACAAGCAAATTAAATCCAATAAGATGTTAATTCCTGACTATTCCCTTCCGACGTCCGTTTCCCGCGACTTCCACAATTTAAAGAGGTAGTGTCTCCATGTGAGACTCATCATCGGGACTTATATGCAAAAATGCAGTGCCTACACTAGCACTTCAAGGAGTCATTCAAGGTGTTAGGGAAACTAATCCCAAGAGTTTGGAACACACTTTGGAAGCTTGGGGCTCAACATTCATACAAAAGGATTCAAAAGTTTTTGAAATCTCTACATCCATCCAACCGAGCAATGTAAGTTTTTTCCGCAACTTCTTTTAGTATTCACACGAATCATGACTTAGAATATCCTTGGCATGTTCTAGGAGCCCAAAAATGGTATCAGAGCCTTTTCCAAGCATGAAATGAATTTAGGGTTTATATACTTTAATTTGGGGTTTTTGTGATTTGAGCATGATTTCTTCAAAACACTTTGTATTTTTTTTAATTATATCGTTATTATTTATTTCGCGCCTTATTATGCTTTTAGAATGCATGCTTAAGGGTGTATGATGAGACCTAATCAAAGATAATAAATTGTTTGCCAATTTACGCGAAAAAACCTCAAACAAATATGAAGTGAATTCCTTCATTTGAGTGGTTTCCTCTCAAGATCCAAGATTGGCATTGGTTTGTTGGCTAAAGTCAAGATCAATGTCCATCGCGGATGTGTTTGAACCACGAAATCTTTGTTCCATATCGCATGACTTGGGCAAGTTGTGACTTGTTGGCCAAAGTCAAGGTCACTTCTTGTTCATCGACATGGATTACGAAGTTTTCCCACTATCAATGGGTCCCGCTTAACTGGAATCATTAAGCTTGTTGAGCCAAAGCCAAGTCTTAGTTGATTCAGAGGAATAGGTTAGGAAATATATTGGATATATTGGCATATATATTGTATATATATTTCGAACTTTGAGGTCCACCTACCGGATCTAGGAATTGGATGAGATCCAATTGATCTTAGAGATCTACCTAGTTAAATATCATACAGCTTGTTGGCCAAAGTCAAGGTTGTGTGTTATCTAATGGGATCCTAGCCCACTAGGAAACTAGGTTTCCCGTGTACTCAACATGATTTTTTCACTCAACAAATGCTCAACACACTTTGTATTTTTTTAATCATATCGTTATTATTTATTTCGCGCCTTATTATGCTTTTAGAATGCATGCTTAAGGGTGTATGATGAGACCTAATCAAAGATAATAAATTGGTTGCCAATTTACGCGAAAAACCCTCAAACAAATATGGGGTGAATTCCTTCCATTGAGTGGTTCTCTCTCAAGATCCAAGATTGGCATTGGTTTTTGGCCAAAGTCAAGATCAATGTCCATCGCGGATGTGTTTGAACCACGAAATCTTTGCTCCATATCGTATGTCTTGGGCAAGTTGTGACTTGTTGGCCAAAGTCAAGGTCACTTCTTGTTCATCGACATGGATTATGAAGTTTTCCCACTGTCAATGGGTCCCGCTTAACTGGAATCATTAACCTTGTTGAGCCAAAGCCAAGGCTTAGTTGATTCAGAGGAATAGGTTAGGAAATATATTGGATATATTGGCATATATATTGTATATATGTTTCGGACTTGGATGTCCACCTACTGGATCTAGGAATTGGATGAGATCGAATTGATCTTAGAGATCTACCTAGTTAAATATCATACAGCTTGTTGGCCAAAGTAAGGTTGTGTGTTATTTAACGGGATCCTAGCCCACTAGGAAACTAGGTTTCCCGAGTACTCAACAGAGGGTTAGAGGCTCGCCGAAATTAGTGGGAGGCCATTATTTAATTGCCAAATTTCGTTCAAATACTTGCCAAATATGTACTTTCAAATTATTTTCGTCATTTTATATATTTATTAGTTGGACTAATATTTTATTATTTTTTATTGTAACAGTTGGACTGTACCCAAAATCGTTAATAATAATTTAGCTAGGCATAATATTTAATTAAATTAGATTTAATTATGTCGCAACGGTAAATTCGTTAATTCAGAATTAAACGAACCCGATCCCGAGCGAAGTTGCGCGTTGAGATTGTTCGACGTAAATTCGGAATTTACAAGTGGTGGGACCCACTTGACTTACATTACACTTTTGACTAATGATGGAAGTTGTTGATGGTATAGTGTAAATCTTGCTTTGCTTGTTTTTCACTCAACAAATGCTCAACACCCTTTGTATTTTTTTAATCATTTGGAATGAATAATACCAACTTGGTTTTTGGTATTTGGTAATTGATTTTAGAAAATCAAAAACAACACAAAATCAAAACTCTCTCCTCTCCTTCACCTCTCAAAGCCAAGAGCTTCATCTCTCAACATAGAATTTTTGTTGCAAAAAATTCAAGTGAGCTAGCACTTCAATGAGTCATTCAAGGTGTTAGGGAAACTAATCCTAAGAGTTTGGAGCACACTTTGGAAGCTTGGAGCTCAACATTCATACAAAAAGGATTCAAAAGTTTTTGAAATCTCTACATCCATCCATCCGAGCAATGTAAGTTTTTTCCGCAACTTCTTTTAGTATTCACACGAATCATGACTTAGAATATCCTTGGCATGTTCTAGGAGCCCAACAATGGTATCAAAGCCTTTTCCAAGCATGAATGAATTTAGGGTTTAAATACTTTAATTTGGGGTTTTTGTGATTTGAGCATGATTTCTTCAAATTTATTGTTTGGTTGAGCTTGGATGATGATGAATTAGATTTATGCATTTTAAAATTTGAGAAAAATTGATTGGATATTTTTTCCTTAATTTGGTAGCCTTGACCGAAACTATAAGCCCTAGATATATCATGGTAATTTTTGATTTTAGACCATTGGATGTGTTTAAAGCATGATGAGTATATTGATTGTTGATTTAATTAGATTGAAATCAAAATTGGATATAAAATTGTGCATATTGTCGTGAGTGAAGAAGCATGATTTAGATTGATTTTGCTTTAATTTGTGTTGGACATGAGTTGATTAAATTAAAGCATGATTAATTAGATAAATTGGTGTTTTGGAAATATTAATTTAACTAATTAATTGTGGCTAATACACTTTAATTAAGATTAATGTGAAATTTGGAATTTTGTATTAATTGAAATAAGCCTTTAATTTTGAATTGGGCTAATATTGTTGTATTTGGGCTTAATGGGCTTGGTTGGGTCAAGTTGGTTTATGACAATTGGATTGGATCCAAATTGGGCCTAAAACCATTCCATAAAGTTCAAGTATAATAATTGGGCCTTTAAAAATTTAATTGGGCCTAATGGGCCAAAATTATTTTTATGGCAAATAGGGTGATTCCTTAATTGGGCTTCGGTTGCCAAAGTCCATGCCTTAAGAATTAATTAAAAGCCCATTGGACTTTAATTAAATTTACATTGGATGTTAATTGGGCCTTTGAGACCCATTAAGATTGGATTTAGAATCTAAATCTAAAAGGCACATATATAAGTGTAATTATTTATTTTGGAAATAAATTAGAATTAGTATTGAATACAAATTAAATCAGATTTAAAATTATAGTTGGATATAATTCAAGAATACGCACTTTGAGTACTTATTCTTAAACGAGTTGGACTCGTGCAAATCAAATCGTTGTTTGAACATTGGATGTTCATTAATTCAAAGATTAATTAATTGGATTAGATTGATTAGATAACATGCTTTGTGTGAATACATTGATGTATTGTATGAATAATGTATATCGGATGGATATTAGATAGGTAAGGGCAATTTTGGAAATTGTTGTAATAAATTTATAATTTATTAAATTGGACCTGCGTGTCCAGCCTTATATCTCTTGACTCTTTGTACTTCTCTTCTCACCAATTCCCCTCAATGTAAATGAGGTTTCTTTAATGTATTATGTAATTGGGTAGAAGTTAGAATAGTGCTAGCCGGGGAGAGGAAATGGAGAGATTTGTTCTATGAACAATTTGTTGAATATCCATCAGTCGCATATTAGATATGATCTAATAAAGGACACAGCAAGACTATCTGTATGACAATTAGTATAACTATTTGACAGTTAACGTGTCTTTTATGTATATAGTATTCATCTTTCATAAATGATGATTCCTTTTTCGAAACATAGATTGATTGGAATGTCTAGTCAATCTTACGCATCATAGGATGATGGCGTAATGAATACAAAATTATGTGCGATTAAATATATCAATTTAATCGTAATTGTTACGATTTATTTTGATATACTATAGACCATACGATAGATCTTGAAACCTGTTCTTTGTGATCTCTGAGATATTAAGAACGAGTTTCTCATTCATGGAGAATTTAGTCTGGATCGTATTTATGTCCGATTCATGAATACGAGCAATGCCATTTTTCATAATATTACTAATTTAATGGTAGCACCCTTGTATTTTATACACATATTCGATCTAATTACGATCAGTTATTTGATTACGATTAGATTGAAACTAAATCTGGTTTAGTGATACGTGTATATTAGACAAAGACCCTAGGATTTACAGTATAGTGCGCAGTTACAACGTAGTTTGTAATTGACATTGGGAAGTGCACTATTAGTTGTATATCCTTAAATAAATTTCCTGGTCAAGATTTACTAACACGAGTTGGTTAGTAAAATCCGCTGAGACTAGTACATGTCGTATATCGTGACTTGGTCCGATGGTTTATCCCAATGAACCATGAGTCTCGGGAGACTCGTATAGACATATAGGTGTTTATTTGATAAACACTAAACGACTCACTGAAGATTTCCAAATAGATGGTACACCAACGTCAATAGGAATCTTCTCGAGTTGAGCGAGCATAATGGTCTTGACTTGAGATACCACAGTGGGATGTATGAGTTATCCTTCATACTTTGATGGCAGTCATGTCACTGATCTATTTAGATCAGACCTCCGCCTGTTCGTTGGGTGTGGACTGATGCACATGATATCCAGTGCGTATCAAGACATGATTCGTCAATCCTGTGTACAGGGCATAGGCATCCGCACGTGTTTACGATCTAGTAAATCCATGGCCGTGGTATAACTTCATAAATCAGTTCCGAGTGTTATTTAGAGATCGTAAATTGAAATTTGACTATATTATACCGAACATATTTGACGTTCTCATCTATATCCCAGGTATAATATGGATAGCCTGTGACGGAGGGATTATATGTATGCAATGACCTCGACATGCATATTTTAGTGAGATTATCTGTGGTTGTCGTAATTCATGAGTGGGTGAATTATGGACACGAAATTGAATTTCTTGACGGATAAACCTAAACTTAGAGAGTCCCACAATATGAAGTGTACTCGTTGAGCACTTGGGCAACGAGATATGAATAATACTGATTATTCATAATACTTCACCGGATTAAATGAGTTAATTCAGATCGTTTAATTGGTTAAACGATAACACATGCATTAGGGGATTTTGTCCGATAATAATTATTGTGTATTTGTATTTGATACATAATACGATTAAATGCACATTAATTATTCATCAAATGAGATTTTGACACATGCCATAAATATATGTATTTGTTATTTAATGTAAATAAAAATACATATATTGTTGTTTTTTAATTATTTAGTTATTTAATTGTTAAATAATTAAATAATTGAAAATTAAATATTTAATACTTTTGTCATAATTAGTATGATAAATGGTGATATATAATTGGAACACATGGCATGTTGATGAGTGGTAAATGTATCACTATTTCCCACTCATTTGACCTAATATTTTGTATAGATTCTTGAGTTTTGTGAATATTTTGATTTGTTTTGTGTTATTTTGTAGATAAATAAAGTTTCAGGACTCTCCAGAAGTGATTCTAGGCCAAAATAGTGAAAAATAGATAAAAGGGCAAAATTGTAATTTTACGCATCGCGACACGCAATCCTTTGGCGTTGCGACCGCTAACGTGCGTCGCCTGCTAAAATGCACTAGGACACGTGTCACAATCTGAGAAGCTTGCTAACATGCATCAGATGCCAACGTGCGTCGTGCCACGTGTCACCATCTCATGCTACCGACAATTGTCATCGCCATGTGTCGTCTACGTGTCATCCACGTGTCAGCCACGTGGCGTCCACATCAGTCACATGCTGAGCCAGCTTGCCACGTGTCAGCCACATCATCATCAACCAATCATCTTGTGCCAAGTGTCATCATCATATGGTATCGACAATCCATATCGCCACGTCAGCACAATCATTCAGCTGCTGAGCCGTCTTGCCACGTGTCAACAACGTCGTGTTTGGCGTCGTATATCACGGAGCATCATGATGCGCAAAAGTTGTCAGATGTACGACCGCCATGGACGCCTATAAATAGAGCTCGAAATTTCAGTTTCAGATGTACCTTTCTCTCTGAATTCTCTGATAATAATAAGAAGTTTGTATCTAGTTTGTTTAATTCCAGTTTTGTAATTAATTTTATTTATTTTTTATAATAGTAATTCACTTTCTTTACTTTTTCAGTTTTTACTATTCAGCAATGAGGAGGTAACTTCCTCCTGCTAGGGTGAAAGGTAAAACTTTTATTATTGCTATTTAGATTAATCTCCCTTAATTATAATATAATAACTATTTAAAACCTGACTTAATGAGGATACCGCTATATTGGCCGGTTGGTAATTGATATTAAATTAATTTTAACCTGACTAAGCATGGATACCGCCTGGTTGGTCGGTTGGTAATTAATTATTAATTTGAATTAATCAGGTTACCGCATATATGGGTGGTTGGTAATATCACACAAGTTAATATATTATATTAAGGGAGATATCTAAAATAGTAGTAATAAAAATGGATCATTTAACCCTAGTATTTTCTTTTATTGTACTTTTTCCTTTTTAATTTCTAGCATTTACTTTTCAGCATTTTACTTTATGTCTTTTATTTTTAAGTTTTTACTAGTTGTAAATATGTGTCGTAGCTAAGCCCATTATCTGGGGTTGTGATGAATTCCAATATCACCGGTTTATAAGGGGTTATTTTATAGTTTGGGTAATATAAAGGTTTACTTATTAAGTCTTAAGCTTAATGCGTCTTGTTAAATGGCCACTAATAAGATTGATTTGGTAAACTTAAAATAAACTTGACGAAGGAATTTTAGGTTTCAGCCTTAGACTTAATAGCTCACGATCTTCCTTGAGGATAGATAACCCTTTAATAGATTTCCTTACAGGATAGACATATACCTGTCGGGCGGAGGTAACCACAATTGGAACTTAGTCTTAATAAATCCAGGTAATTTGATTGACATACATATATGATTTAATTGGGTTACACTGGGTATTTGCATCTGACCATCGTCAGAGGCTTTTGCAGAATTTTGTGTTCCAGGTTAGTAAACCAATATATTACACAAACATGAATAACCACTTCATCTTTAAAAAGATATTGGAAGAAATCACAACCCTGGATAATTTAATAATATTGAATTTTCCTTAATCTACTTTCACGCTATTTTCATTTACTTGTTTTAATTTTAAAGTCACCATCCAATCAAAACAATCAATCTGTTAGGTACTCGTAAATATTTGGCTTCATAAATTAATAGATTAGGTATTAAGTCCTCATGAGATCGATACTTTTTATACTACTTGAACGATATGTGCGCTTGCGTTATATGCGTGTGAAAACGCTGGTCACGTGTCTTTATTAATCTTTACATGTCCAAATTTGATTTGTTGAAGTAAAGTAAACCTTATTTAATTTGATTAAAATTTGGTGAAAGGAAAAAATTGCCCTCATTGTGTCGGTCATACATATATTAAAAGAGGAAATTGTTTTCTTCTTCATAAGATAATCACCATTGCCGAAAACACAAAGGAAAAATGGGTTTGAGAATTTTTTTTCATAAATCCATGAAGAATTGAAGGAAAATCAAGAAAAAAATTATGGGATTTCAAGAGATTAAAAGCTAATCTACTTAACCCTAAGCTTAGAAATTTGATTTCTTGTTTCTTGATGATTTAGAAATGTACTAGGGTTCCTTCAAATCTGAAAAATTAGGGCTTTTGATTTTGGATGATGGATTGGAAGTTATATTGCATATGTGAAGTAGTTTTGGAAGTAATTAGTGTAATTATTGTCCAATTTGATCAATTGTTGATGAGTTGCTATTGTAGAGTGTTATGACCACTATTGTGACACCTATAATTGTTCTTGGGTTGTTCATATTTGGTGACTTTGGTTGGTGTCTTGATTAATTTGATTAATCTTGAAAATTTGGATTTAAAGCATGAAAATTGGCAATTTTTGGTTTCCTAATCAGATATGTTAAACCTGGAAATTTTGTGATGAATTTGATGTCATATGAATGTAATGGATGTGTTTTGGGAGTTGGAACAATTGCCGGAATGTGTTTTCGAGTTGAAATAAGTGAAAACGGCCAAAAACGGCGTTACCGGGTGACGGCTGCCCAAACAGTGAATCCGTCACTATTCGAGCAGCCCATGAACTTCCCTGACACTATTGGGGCTGACCTGGGTAGTCCTCATAAGTGTCGGGTGGTCGGTTCAGTCGAAAATGCGTTTTGTATTATTTTACGGAAAAAACGGTTTTCGTAAAAGTTTCGTGAAGTTTCAACCTTATTTATGTCAATATTTGATATTGAATAAATAGGTATAGGTGAAATATGAATATATTATTCATATTAGATATTGAATAATTTATTCGGTAATTTGAAAAAGTTTTAAATTACGATTTCGCCCGAACCGCGCTTCTGCTGTGCCCTTCGCCCAAAACCCCAACATGAAATTCCATTTGTATGAGTGGTGTGTACTCTTTGTTAGTATCATGATTTTAATGATGTCAATGAAGCAAAAAAGCTTAAAGATAATAAGCTCAAAGACATGAAGAAATTTGGCAAAGATGATTAATGTTAGCGATTCGGCGACTTGGTTTCGATGGTTTAGAAATATCCACGTATTTACAAATCAAGTTCGATGATTCAAAGCTGATGATAAGTCAAAATGAGCTACAAGATGATAAAAAGCTAAAAGGTGATGAAAGAAATCAAAGAGTAAGAGCAAAACAAGATGAAAATCAAGATGATGATTAATATATAAAACTAACTGTAAGTGAGTTTATTCAAATGTTTCAAATCTCTTAGAAATCATAAATTTTGCATAACTTGCATTTCAAATGGCTTAAAATGCTTAAGAAATCATGTGCACTTTATTTGCACCAAAAGAATTTCAATGCACAAGTGTATCGGAAAATAATTTTGAAAAATTAGCAAACGGTTGAATTAAATTTCAAATGATACGCCATTAGATAGATATATATCTCTAATTTGCTACTGTTCAAACGGAACATAATTCTGATTTATAGAAACTTTTACTAGAGCAATATTACTAAAATATATTCATATGTACATTTTCTTCAGACCTATCATATTAGAAAACTTCCCAAAATTCATCTTGGTGTTTTTTAGGCTGAAATTTTTACAGATGATATATCTATGTATATAGTTTATATATAAATTTACAGATCTTGGTTTGGAATTTTCTAGAGTAAGTTATGGCCAAAATAATGAGTGATGTCACGATTGACTGGTCATCAGAAACTTACTGAGACATACATACTGGTCTTTAAGATTGGCATACCAGTCTCTGAGACAAGCATATCAGCCGTCATACCGGTAGTGTATAATTTCTCATACATTCTAGAACGGACCAAATAATACCGGTATCTTTTCAACGTTCAAAAATACAACAGTCGTAGTTTTATAAGCTGTTTCTTAATGTCAGACCGGAATAGTGGTACTGTAAACCAGCATACCAACCTCAGAACAGAAAAACGGCTTATTCAATTTTAAGCCTATAAATTGAAGCTTGGTTTCATTTTTACAAAAGGGAATATTTTAGGAAAAATATATTCAAAGTAAAAATCATTTTCGTACATCTTTTGATTACACAAACAAGCTTTAAATAATTTCAAAGAGAGTTTTTCAAATCATCTACATCTTTCACTTTCTACATTTGAAAAAGCTCATACTTCATTTTCATATTCATATTAGTGATCTTCAATACATTTAGGTTAAGATACTCACATTTAAATCTTTGTAATATTTGTGAGTACCCAAATTATGGCTGTAAAATTTTCTTTATCAAACAATTGTGTGTGGAAATCCCTTGTGTGAGTGTGAATACTCAAAAGGGTGAAATTGTGTAAAAGGTTTCAGAGAAGCCTTGTAATAAAATCTCTTGTTGTAAAGGTTGTGGAGCCTTAGAAGAAAACCCCAAATTTTCTTTGAATGCATTTTGTTTTTACGTTGAATGGCTTTTGCAAGTTACAAATAACATATTTATCGAAACATGATTAAACATACACGCATTACCAGTAGAATCCGATAAGATGAATTGCATTCCAACTGTTATGGATGAATGTCCCTTCTACGGTTTGCAATTTGTAGGCTTCATGCCCAACGACCTTTGCAATGAGGTATGGACCTTCCCAGTTTGATCTCAGTTTACCATCTCCACTTCCTTGGTGTTTTGGAAAACTCTGCGTATGGCCCAATCTCCTTCCCTGAAGGTTCTGCTTTTAACATTTTTTGTTGAAGTGTTTGGCCATTCTTTGATGATGGGCTGCTAGTCGTATGGATGCCCAGTCCCTCAATTTATCAATTGTATCAAGACTATGATTCATAAGTTATCGGTTCGAATCCTCATTGAGCCATTGGTAGCGTGGGGATGTGATGCTTTCTTTTGTTGGTATTACTACTTCTGTATCAAACGTCAGAGAGAATGGGGTTTCCCCAGTAGACGACCGGATCATTGTTCTGTAAGACCATAAGACTCCAGGGAGTTCATTTGCCTAAGCTCCTTTTGCTTTCTCCAATATTTTCTTCAATATGTTCATTATTGTTTTGTTGGATGACTCGGCTTTACCATTAGCTTGTGGGAAGCATGGGGTTGAAAAAGCTTAATTTGATTCCCCAATTTTTGCAGAAATCTTGAAAATGATGGCTGATGAACTGTGAACCATTATCAGTCACAATCTCTCTAGGTATGCCGAATCGACATACGATATTCTTCCAGATGAATGTTTGTACTTCTTTATCTCGTATCCTGGTAGAAGATTCTGCTTCAATCCACTTTGAGTAGTAGTCTATAAGTGCAAACATGTAGACTCGTTGTCCTGGGGTGGTTGGAAGTTTCCCAACGATATCCATCCCTCATTTCATGAATAGCTAAGGGGATAAGATAGGATTGAGTCTCTCTGGTAGGAGGTGTGAAATTGGGGCGAACCTTTGATATTTCTCACATTTTCTTGTGAAGTATACGGATTCGGCTCTCATGGTAAGCCAATAGTAACATGTCGATTAGGCACGAAATGCTAAGCTTCTTCCTCCAGAGTGATTCACACATTCTCCTTCATGTAGCTCTACCAACACGTAATGCGCTTCTTCATGGGTGAAGCACTTAAGGTAGGTTCCGGAAAATGACCTTTTCAGCAATTGGTCGTTGTACATGGTAAACCTTGCAGCCTACCTCTGGATTCTCTTGGCCTCAATTTTGTCTTCTGGAAGTACGCCTTCTTGTAGGTATCTTACTAGTGGTGTCATCCAAGAGTCGACTGGAGTAATTGAGTCGACCTCATTTTTTTACTTCCTACCAAATAGCTGGCCAGTTCAAGTATACTACTGGAATAGATTGAGGTTTTCCCCTTGCATTGTCGATCCAAGGGTGGCTTAGGGGTGAGTACCAGTTTCGATTCTACCCGGAACCAGTTGGAACCGGACTGATTTTCCTGGTTTTGAACCAGAACCGGTTGTAATCGGGTAGGTTCCGGTTCCAAAAATGAAGAAACCGATTTTATCCGGGTAGGTTCCGGTTCCAAAAATGAAGAAATCGATTTTATCCGGGTAGGTTTCGGTTCCAAAATGGTCGGAACTGAAATCGGACCATGGAACCGGTTTATATGAACATTTAGAGATTTATATGAACATATAACCAGACAAGGCATTTTATTAGCACTGCAAATCCAGTTGCTTATTTGATTGGTAATTCAGATGATGCTATGTTTCTGCATCTAGCCACCACCCTTGGTATCACTTGAACATTGAGAAGATTTTACCAAACAAACCTGAAAGCAAACCAGTAGTACCATCAACAGGCATGTCAGTTTCTTTATTCCATGGGAATGGCTGCAGTTTCTTAGTTGCATCCATAAGTTCCTCATTTGAAAACTTCGTCTTTGAACGTTCAAGTGGAGCTATTTCATGATTGTACTTTTCCGGGTAAGGACATTATTCCTACAACAGAATGAACAAATATTGAGAATTTTTTTTTTTACAAACTAGTATGTTTTGCATGATCCAAAATTATGCACGTAAAGAATTGCTTACTTGATTAACATGCATTTTCTTCACAAATATCTTAAATATCTTGAAATTATTTTCCACTAACAGGTCATCCGATAAACGAAGGTATGTCACCCCAAGGTTTCACAACTAGGCAACTTAATGCACTGATAACTTGCCTAATTGTAAATGAAAACAGAAAGGGTAATTAGGCTGACGAGCATTAAAAGTCTAAAACTTCATTTTCTTCGTTCTTGAGCTTTCGCACTCTGATTTGGTCCCCATTTTTTCCTATAGACTCATATCGAAAATTAGTTTTCATTAAAATATTTTAAAATATGGTAATTTGGAACCGGACCGGAACCGGATTGGAACCGAATAATAGGGTTCCCTGTTTAATTGGGTAGGTTCCAGTTCCACTTAGTGCGGAACCGAATTTTTCTCTGGGTAGGTTCCGGTTTCTATGCGGAACCGGAACAAATTGATTTTGCTCACCCTTAGGGTGGCCAATGCGTCCGCTTGAGAATTTTCACTTCTTGAACTTGGGTTATTGTGAGTTCCTCAATGTCGACTGAATGTCCTTTACCTTTTTGTTAGTAGGATGCCATCAGAGGTCTCCGTGCCTGATACACCCTTGGAATTTGTTGACAATCACTTGTGAATCGGACTTTAACTTCTATCTTTTTTGCTCCAAGTTTTTCATTGGCCAAGTCAGACCCTGCTATTAATTCTGCCTCATCTTTGGCCCTCATTATTGTGAACTCTGAACCGCACTTGATTGCTTGCATAGTAATGTCGCCTTCGGGAGTAATGATCACTATCCCAAAAACGCAACCTTTCTTATTGCTGATCCGCACTCTGCAAGCTTCCAGGGAGTAGTTGAATGATAGAATGAACCTCTTATTCAAATATAATTTCAGACTATGACTGAAGTCAGCTATAAATCTGCTATGGCCTGAGACTTGATGTTGTCCTGTTAGACATTGTGTCCCATAGCGTCACTGTTTGTAAATGATATTGTATTATTGTACAAAATTAACTATGTAATAATGAAATTGCCTTTTGCCATTTTGTAAATATTATTTACTTTGATATATAAATGGCGAAAGTCCATATGATTAGTACTGGATTGAGATGATATGAGACAGTATCAATCCATAAAGGTTTAATCATTAAATATCCCTAGCCGTAGTATTATCGAGACTGGACATCGATAATGCGGAATAGGCTAGTATTGCGCTTGTGCACGTGTGAGGGCACAACGGCATAGTTCTCATATATTTAAGTATTGGATACTTATGCAAGTGCGATAGGAGGTTGTGTTTTACTGATGGTACGGAAAACAGCTTCGCTCTGGATAGACCCCGCGGAATCCCATTGGTAGTATGTCTGGTGTCTATGGGAGGCCGCATCAGGGTAGGTGTATATGGTCTTAACCTGAGACTTACATCGCTAGTACTTGCGACAATCGGTAAACTTTGGTTTGGTGGTTGGGGACCTTAATCGGTTCTGTGTACACCTCTTCTGGTTTTATCGAGAATCGTAGTGTACTGGATGTGATGTCAAGATGGAAGTATCGCTTCAGACATATGGAGGTGATGATCACGCAGCAGGACACAGAACTAGTACTCTATAAAAGTTGCAACCGTCGGGACAATATGACTAGGTCAGGATTGTCCGATTTAAAGAGACTAGTTGCTTGATGTCCGATATATGTTTCGTACGGGGCAGACACATCTCCAGCCCTAGGCCTAGCATGTGATCATCCGATACTGGATCGATGTACGCAATACTACGGTATACTACGCTTGATATAGATCTTATATTCCTATAAGAATTTTTCTGGAGAATTGGGTAGGCATGGCGCTTTGCTAGAAGCCAACCTTGTCTTGTGAATCGGTAAGAACGTAGTACGAGGTACGTGCGTGTTCGGATTATCCGACGACCGTATTTACTGCCAACATATCCGGAGATCTCTTGGGTCGCTTCCTGAAGATTCACCTATGATATTTGATTCGAACTTAATTAATCTTGGATTAATTGCGGAGAAACTTTATCTCGGATAAGTGCCTTATTTAGAGAGAGAGAACGATTAATTTGGAATTAATCAGTAAATTATTATATTCGATATAATAATTGAAATTCGATTTCGACGCGAAATTAAAATTAGATTTTAATTCGGGCATACGAGTTAATTTAGAATTAATTCGTTAGCGACGTAAATAATATTTCGCTAGGCGCGATTATTTATTTAAATTCGATTAATTAACGTCGCGACGCAAGTTCGGTATTTCGGAAATATCGAACCCGAACGCGTGAGTGGACGTGGGCCCACTTTCATTTGGAAACGTGTGGGGCCCACATGACACATGTCATTATATGTATTATTTTATTGATAATGCATTGCATGTGAATAGTGTATAATACACTCTAATGTTATGCATGGAATTGAGTGTTTGACACTCTAAGCCTTTGCATGGCTTGTGTCATAGATTTATTATTATTTAATAAATATTATGGCATAAATATAAATTGATTTTTGGTATCAAAATCATTAGAACAAAAAGAAAATCTCTCTTCTCTCTCTCACTTGGCCGAAAACTGCATGCATTTTTGGTCTTCATCTTCTCTTCTTCATTTTGGTTGCCAAAAGCTTGAAGAAAGTGTGATTGTTTGGAACATCTCCTCACATGCAAGGCTAGCACCTTTCAAGGATCAAAAGAGGTGATAGGGAAACCATCATAGAGCTTGGAATACACAAAGCTTGGAGCTTTCCACATCTTCTCCTCCTTGCCGAAATCATCCACACACTTGGAGCTTCCATCTTGGCTTGATTTTCTTCATCACAAGATATTGTAAGTATGATTCCGCCATACTTCATGTTTATATATATTCTTTGTTGTATTTCATATATGCTTAATCTTTCCTTGGGACATATTATAGAAACCAACAATGGTATCATGGAGCCATGGTTTAAGCATGAAATACTTTAGGTTAAAATTTGATAAATTGGTTGAAAGCATGTTCTTGTGAAATTTGATGAATAAGTATGCTTGCATGTATATAGAATGATGTTATATGGAATCAATTTTATGAAAATGCATTGGATGATTTTTCCCCAAAAGTTTAACCTTGGCCGAATGGTGTGATAAAATTGGTTAAAGCATGTTCTTGTGAAATTTGATGAATAAGTATGCTTGCATGTATATAGAATGATGTTACATGGAATCAATTTTATGAAAAATGCATGGATGATTTTTCCCCCAAAATTTTGACCTTGGCCGAATGATATGGTGAAATTGATTGAAGCATGTTCTTGTGAAATTTGATTATAAGAATGCTTACATGTATATAGAATGATGATACATGGAATCAATTTTATGAAAAATGCATTGGATGATTTTTTCCCCAAATTCATGCCTTGGCCGAATGTGTTGCTACTTGGGAGTGGATTGAAATTTTTTGTGTTTAAGATCATTGGATGACTTAGAACGTGTACGGGACGTAGATTAATAATTCAATCGGATTGAAAAACAAATCGACACAAAAAAACTCACCTTGGCCGAATACATAGGACATGTAAAGAGTTGATTTTTGTTAAAATTAATGTTGGACATTTTTTGAAAATTGATGATTAATAAATTAAATGGGTATTTTTGAAATATTTGGTTTAATACATTAATCTTGGTATTACACTTTAATTAATTGGACTTTAATGTTTGGAATATTAAAATTTAATTAATGGGCTTTAATAATTTAATTGGGCCTTATGGGCTTAAATTGGTTTTATATGGCACTTAAGGGTGATTCCTTATTTGGGCTTGGTAATTGGGTTTGACCCACATTGACCAAAGCCCAAGCCTTAATAAATCAATTCTAAGTCCATTTGACTTGAATTAAATTCAACATTGGATGTTAGTTGGGCTTTGAGGCCCAATAAGATTAGATTTAGAATCTAAGTCTTTAAAGCACATTAAAAGTGTAAACATTTAATTTGGAATTAAATAATTGAATTAGTATTGAATACGAATTAAATTAGATTTAATAAGTAGTTCGATATAATTCGCGAATTCGTACCTTATGTACTTATTCTCAATCGAGTTGGACTCGCGCAAAATCAAACCGTTGTTTGAACATTGGATGATCACTTAAACAAAGACTAATTAATTGGATTAGATTGGTTGTAAAAGCATGTCTTGTTTGAATATATGTATGTGATGAATGAATAGTGTATATCGGATGGATATTAGAAGGGAAAGGGTAATTTTAGAATTATTGTAAATTTGGAATTTATAAATTGGACCTGCGTGTCCAGCCTTATCTCTTTATCTCTTTGTATTCTCTTCTCACCTAATTCCCCTCAATGTAAATGAGGTTTCTCTTATTGTATTATGTAATTGGGTAGAAGTAGAATAGTGCTAGCGGGGAGAGGAAAGGGAGTGATTTGTTCTAGGAACAAGTTGTTTATATATCCATCCGCATATCACTATTAATTACTTTACGCGCTTTATGATGTTTTAGAAGCATGCTTAAGGGTGTATGATGATGAGACCTAACAAGATAAATAAATTGGTTGCCAATTACGCGAAAATCCCTCAATTTTATTAAGCGAATATCCTTCCATTGAATGGTTCTTGTTCAAGATCCGAAGTTGGCATTGGTTTGTTTTTGACCAAAGTCAAGACCTTTGTCAATCAAGGATGTACTTGAATCATGAGAGTTTTGTTGCATATCGGTGTCTTGTCCAAATCGTGATTTTTTATTTGGCCAAAGTCAAGATCACTTTTTGTCCAACGACATTGATTACGAACTTTTCCTACTGTCAATGGGTCCCGCTTAACTGGAATCATTAGGTTTGTTTTTGGCCAAAGCCAAGGCCTAGATGATTCGGAGGATGGGTTAGGAAATGTAATGGTTTATTGGCATTATACATATGTTTCGGACTTGGATGTCCACCTAACCGGATCTAGGAATTGGATGAGATCCAATTGATCATGGAGATCTACCTAAGTTAAATAGCATACAATTTTTATTGGCCAAGTCAAGGTTGTGTTGTTATTTAACGGGATCCTAGCCCACTAGGAAATTCGATTTCCCGAGTTTCTCTACAGAGGGTTAGAAACTTGAAGAAAATAGTGGGAGGCTATTATTGATTTGCAATTTCGTTCAGATACTTAGCCTTACGCGTCTTTCAAAATTATTTCGTCAATATTTTAAATAATTAGTTTGGACTAATATATTGTTATTTTACTTGTAACAGTTTGACTGTACCCATAACATCGTTGACTTTATAGTTGGACTATAGTTGTCAAGATGATTGGCAAGGTAATATCCGCGACATAATCATGGGCGATAATGTCTTCAAAGGGACAAACTTTGCCGACTGGGAAATGAACCTCAAGATAGTGCTTGGGGCTGAGAGGATACTGTATACTATTCAGAGACCTCTCCCGCCTGAACCCACTGAGCCACTGGAGCTAGAGTTATGGAAGACTCATAGTGACGATTGTGACCAAGCTCAGTCAGTTATGCTAGCTGCAATGACCCAGCATTTCAGACGCCAGTACAGGGACTTGGATCCCTATAACATGATGGCAAGATTGCGTGATCTTCACCGCACCAATAAGCGGATGAAGAGGTACGAGCTAGTAAGGAAACTCTTCCGCTCCGCTCGGATGACAGACGGCGCATCAGTTGAAGCCCACGGGACTCAAATGATCGCCGATATTGATGAGTTGGCCAATATGGGAATAGTCTTGGAGGCTGAGCTGACTATAGATATGATCTTGCAGTCACTTCCTGATACTTGAAACAAATCATAATCAACTCAAGTTGATGGATACAGATGACACTCTTGGAGAGCTGTTATCCGTATTGAAGGAGTCCGAAAGGGAACTCCTAAAGGGGAGCAAGCGCGAGGCGCATTATGCATCGACCTCTCATGCGCCAAGGCTAGCCCAGGCAATTGGAGGTGCGAGGAAAAGAAAGTTCAAGAAAAGGGCAAAGGCAAGTTGACAGTGGCTTCTAGGAAGCCAAAGGACAAATCTCGCGACATCTGCCTTAACTGCGGCAAGAGGGGTCACTGGAAACGTGACTGCCAAATGAGCATTGTGCAGAGGGAGGATATCAAGGCTGGCAAGGCTATCGCCTCTGGTATGTTTGTTATTGAGATAAATATGAATACTTCTAGTTTTTAAAATTGGATTTTGATTCTGGTTGTGGTGCTCATATTTGTACTGATGTGCAGGATCTGCATGATAGCAGGATGCTGGCGTCAGGGGAGATGGATCTACGGGTCGGAAACGGAACACCAGTTGCTGTTTTGGCCGTAGGGACTTTTGTTTTAGAACTGCCCTCAGGGCATGTACTTAAACTTTTGAACTGTTATTTTGTACCTAGTTTAACTAGGAATATTATATCTGTATCCTTGTTAACCCAGCAGGGTTACACTTTTGTATTTAGAAACACTGGGTGTTATTTATAAAAATGATGCAGAAATTTGCACAGCTGTTGCAAATAACGGTCTTTATATTTTGAATATAAATGAATCTCCTAAAATGACAAACAAAAGGCTCAAAAGGAGTAATCTAAAAGATGAAGCTTATATGTGGCATTGTCGTCTAGGACACATAACAAGACTCGCATATCCACACTTTCGAAGAGTGGGTACTTGGACGAATTTGATCCCAATTCATATGACGTCTGCGAATCTTGTCTTTTAGGCAAAATGCCTAAATCACCTTTTTAGCGGTAAAGGTGAACGTGCCACAGAACTGTTGCTCTCGTTCATACTGACGTATGCGGGCCCATGTCTAGCCAGGCTAGAGGTGGATTTCACTACTTCGTAACCTTTACAGATGATGCATCTCGTTACGGTTATGTGTATCTCTATGAGACACAAGTCGGAAACTTTTGAGAAATTCAAAAGTTTCGACACGAAGTGGAGAAACAAACAGGGAAGAGTATTAAGACATTACGGTCAGACCGTGGTGGCGAATACTTAAGTTATGAGTTTCAAGATTACTTGAAAGAATATGGTATTCTTTCACAGTGGACTCCTCCTGGAACACCGCAATTAAACGGTGTGTCCAACGGAGAAACCGCACCTTGTTGGACATGGTAAGGTCAATGATGAGTCGCACTGAGCTACCATATCCTTCTGGGGATACGCATTAAACAGTGCTATACTTATTTTGAATAAGGTACCGTCGAAGTCTGTTGAACAGACTCCATATGAGATATGGACAGGAAGGAAACCAGGTTTCTCTTTCCTGAAGATTTGGGGATGCTGGGCACATGTTAAACGTTTGGAAAGTACCAAACTTGAACCCAAAACTGATAAATGCCTTTTTGTAGGATATCCTAGGGGAACCAAAGGATATTACTTCTATCACCCACAAGAGAACAAAGTATTTGTTGCTCTACAAGCATTTTTCCTTGAGAAGGATTTTATAAATGCAGTGGTAAGTGGGAGGAAGTAGAACTCGATGAAGATCGTAGTGATACTGTTCCTGGCAATGAATCAACGACGGAACAAGAACAGACCGTCCGGGATGAGTCTGTACCACAAACTTCACATACACAAGGACCGCGTAGGTCGGAGAGAGTCAGAACAGTACCTGAGAGGTATGGGTTCCTGATCTCACCTCATGTAGATATTATCTTATTGAGGATAATGAGCCGGCTACGTATGAGGAAGCGATACAAAATATCGATTCCGCTTTTATGGCAAGATGCCATGAAGTCCGAGATGGATTCCATGTACGCCAACCAAGTTTGGACACTGGTTGATGCACCAGAAGGCATAAAGCCTATTGGATGCAGATGGATCTTCAAGAAGAAGACCGACATGGATGGCAACGTACAAACGTACAAAGCTAGGCTTGTAGCGAAGGGGTATCGTCAACAATATGGTATTGATTATGACGAAACCTTCTCACCCGTTGCCATGATTAAATCCATTCGGATAATGCTTGCAATAGCTGCATATTTCGATTCGAGATATGGCAGATGGACGTTAAAACCGCTTTCCTTAACGGAAACCTTTTGGAGGATGTTTATATGCAACAGCCTGACGGTTTTATCGTACCTAGACTTGCAAACAAGGTTTGTAAGTTAAATCGATCCATTTATGGATTGAAGCAAGCATCACGGTCATGGAATCAGCGTTTTGATGAGATCATAAAAGAATATGATTTCGTGCAAAACGTAGATGACCCTTGTGTACAAGAAGGTTAGTGGGAGGCACTTACTTTTATTGTCCTTTATGTCGACGACGTATTGCTTATAGGCAATGACATTCCCATGCTAACGTCGGTGAAAGCTTGGCTTTCATTAAAATTCTCCATGAAAGATCTGGGAGAAGCAGCCTTTATTCTTGGAATAAAGATCTACAGGGATAGATCTAGAAAGCTGCTTGGACTCTCCCAGAGTACATATATTGATAAAGTGTTGAAGCGATTCAACATGGAACAATCCAAGAGGGGATTGGTTCCAATGGTACGTGGTACCTCTCTGTCTAAGGACATGTGTCCTAAGACTCAGGAAGAGAGAGACACATGAGTCGGATACCGTTCGCCTCGGCAGTCGGATCGATCATGTATGCCATGATATGTACACGACCTGATGTCTCATATGCTTTGAGCATGTGCAGTCGCTATCAGGCCGATCCAGGTGAAGGTCACTGGATAGCAGTTAAGAATATCCTTAAGTATCTTAAACGAACTAAGGATGCTTTCTTAATTTATGGAGGTGGAGAACTTGCGGTATCTGGGTATACCGATGCAAGTTTCCAAACCGACAAGGATGACTACAGTCACAATCCGGGTACATTTTTTGTTTGAATAACGGAGCAGTGAGCTGGAAATCTTCCAAGCAAGATACTGTTGCCGATTCAACAACAGAAGCGGAGTACATCGCTGCATCTGAAGCAGCAAAGGAGGCAGTTTGGATCCGAAAGTTCCTAATCGGATTAGGAGTAGTTCCGTTAGCAGCTGAGCCCGTTCCATTGTATTGTGACAATAACGGGGCTATAGCACAGGCTAAGGAACCAAGGTCTCATCAACGGTCCAAGCATGTTCTTCGACGTTACCATCTGATTCGGGAGATTATACATCGTGGCGATGTAAAAGTCGAGAAGGTCACATCAGATGACAACATTGCAGATCCGCTGACAAAGGTGTTCTTCAGCACAAGTTTTTGAACGACACATACATAGTTCGGGTATTAGATGCTTGAGTGACTGGCTATAGGCCAAGTGGGAGATTGTTAGACATTGTGTCCCATAGCGTCACTGTTTGTAAATGATATTGTATTATTGTACAAAATTAACTATGTAATAATGAAATTGCCTTTTGCCATTTTGTAAATATTATTTACTTTGATATATAAATGGCGAAAGTCCATATGATTAGTACTGGATTGAGATGATATGAGACAGTATCAATCCATAAAGGTTAATCATTAAATATCCCTAGCCGTAGTATTATCGAGACTGGACATCGATAATGCGGAATAGGCTAGTATTGCGCTTGTGCACGTTGTGAGGGCACAACGGCATAGTTCTCATATATTTAAGTATTGGATACTTATGCAAGTGCGATAGGAGGTTGTGTTTTACCGATGGTACGGAAAACAGCTTCGCTCTGGATAGACCCCGCGGAATCCCATTGGTAGTATGTCTAGGTGTCTATGGGAGGCCGCATCAGGGTAGGTGTATATGGTCTTAACCTGAGACTTACATCGCTAGTACTTGCGACAATCGGTAAACTTTGGTTTTGGTGGTTGGGGACCTTAACCGGTTCTGTGTACACCTCTTCTGGGTTTATCGAGAATCGTAGTGTACTGGATGTGATGTCAAGATGGAAGTATCGCTTCAGACATATGGAGGTGATGATCACGCAGGACACAGAACTAGTACTCTATAAAAGGTTGCAACCGTCGGGACAATATGACTAGGTCAGGATTGTCCGATTTAAAGAGACTAGTTGCTTGATGTCCGATATATGTTTCGTACGGGGCAGACACATCTCCAGCCCTAGGCCTAGCATGTGATCATCCGATACTGGATCGATGTACGCAATACTACGGTATACTACGCTTGATATAGATCTTATATTCCTATAAGAATATTTCTGGAGAATTGGGTAGGCATGGCGCTTTGCTAGAAGCCAACCTTGTCTTGTGAATCGGTAAGAACGTAGTACGAGGTACGTGCGTGTTCGGATTATCCGACGACCGTATTTACTGCCAACATATCCGGAGATCTCTTGGGTCGCTTCCTGAAGATTCACCTATGATATTTGATTCGAACTTAATTAATCTTGGATTAATTGCGGAGAAACTTTATCTCGGATAAAGTGCCTTATTTAGAGAGAGAGAACGATTAATTTGGAATTAATCAGTAAAATTATTATATTCGATATAATAATTGAAATTCGATTTCGACGCGAAATTAAAATTAGATTTTAATTCGGGCATACGAGTTAATTTAGAATTAATTCGTTAGCGACGTAAATAATAATTTCGCTAGGCGCGATTATTTATTTAATTCGATTTAATTAACGTCGCGACGCAAGTTCGGTATTTCGGAAATATCGAACCCGAACGCGTGAGTGGACGTGGGCCCACTTTCATTTGGAAACGTGTGGGGCCCACTTGACACATGTCATTATATGTATTATTTTATTGATAATGCATTGCATGGTGATAGTGTAAATACACTCTAATGTTATGCATGGAATTGAGTGTTTGACACTCTAAGCCTTTGCATGGCTTGTGTCATAGATTTATTATTATTTAATAAATATTATGGCATAAATATAAATTGATTTTTGGTATCAAAAATCAATTAGAACAAAAAGAAAAATCTCTCTTCTCTCTCTCTCACTTGCCCGAAAACTGCATGCAGTTTTGGGTCTTCATCTTCTTCATTTTGGTTGCCAAAAGCTTGAAGAAGTGGTGTTTGTTTTGAACATCTCCTCACATGCAAGGCTAGCACTTTCAAGGGATCAAAAAGAGGTGATAGGGAAACCATCATAGAGCTTGGAATACTCAAAGCTTGGAGCTTTCCACATCTTCTCACCTTGGCCGAAAATCATCCACCTTGGAGCTTCCATCTTGGCTTGATTTTTCTTCATCACAAGATATTGTAAGTATGATTCCGCCATACTTCATGTTATATATATTCTTTGTTGTATTTCATATGCCTAATTAATCTTTCCTTGGGACATATTATAGAAACCAACATGTCCTGGGCGGTAAGTTATGTCATGTTCTCCAAGTTCCACTGTTGGACATTATGACCCATAACATCACTATTTGTACAAGACACGGTTTTCTTTGTACAAATTAACTATGTGACAAAGGAATTGCTCTTTTGTGTCATTTGTAATTGATTACTTGGATATATAAATGATAAAAATCCCATATGATTATTACCAGATTAATAGATATGAACAATATTAATCCACGAAAAGTTTAATAATCAATTAATATCCCTAGTGGTAGTATTATCGAGACTGCACATCGATAATGCGGAATAGGATGTATTGCACTTGTGCGCGTTTATGACTCTTAACTGTAAGTTTCTCATAAATTAAAGTATTGGATACTTATACATGTGTATAGGTTCTGTTAGCCGTTGGAGACCGGGAACAGCTTCGCTCTGGATAGACCAATCGGAATCCCCTTGTAGTATGACTATGTGTCTATGGGAATTCGAATCAGGTAGGTGTATTGGTCTTAACTTGAGACTTGCAATCGCTAAATACTTAAGACACTCAATACGCCTTGGTTTTAAAGAGTCTGTCCGAAGTTAAACAGGTTCTGTGTACCCTTGTCTTTTCCTGGGTATACTGAGAATCGTTATGGTATTTGGGTGTGATGGGCAGATGGAAGTAATCACTTCAGTCATATTGAGATGATGATCACGCAGGGATACAGAACTGGTACTCTTAATACTGCAGCTATCGGGATAGTATACTAGGTCATGATTATCCCCGATTAAGAGACTAGTTGCTAGTGATCCAATATATGTTTCGTACGGCAGACCACATTCATTTCAAAAGCCCTAGTCCTAGCATTGACATCTGATACTGGGATCGGAATAAACGCAATACATTGTAAACTACGCCTGATATAGATTATATATATTCCATGTTGAATATATTTCTGGAGAATTGGGTCGGCATGGTGCTTTGTTAGAAGCCAACCATGTCTTGTAAATCGGTAAGAACGTGGTACCGAGTACGCACGTGTTTGGATAGTCCGATGACCGTATTTAGTGCCAACATATCCAGGGATATCTTGGGTCGCTTCCCAAAGATTCACCGTTGACATTTGACTCGAAAAGAATTAATCTGGGATTAATTATGAAGAGAAAATTAATTTGGGATTAATTACGGTAAGAATTAATCTGGGATTAATTATAAGAGAAAGAATTAATCTGGGATTAATTGCATCAAGAATTTATCTGGGATTAAATTCTTCGAGATGAGAGAACGCGATTAGTTTGGAATTAATCGGCAAAATAAATTTAATTGTGAGATTCGATTTTACTATTTAATTAATTGGGCTAAAATAATATATTAGATATATTAATTGAAATTGGATTTCAATGCGGAATTAAAGTTGGATTTTAATTCAAGCGAACGAATTAATTTGGAATTAATTCGCAAGCGACTTTCGTAATAATTTTGTGAGGCATTATTATTTAATTACGTCACAACGGAAAATTCATTTAATTGGATTAAACGAACCCGAGCCCAAAGTGTGTAGTCTCACCCAACTTAAATTTTGAATTTAAGTGTGGGATCCACTAACTTACATCACTAGTCAATCTAGTTGATGGAAGTGGTTGAGAGCATTTAATGGAAACTTGCTCAACACACTTTGTCTTTTGCTTTTGGAAAAGCATATACACTTTTTGGAAAAAGATTTTGGTAATTGTTTTTTGGAAAAAGAAAACACAAAAACTTCATCTCTCTTCTCCTCTCCCATGGCCGAACCTTACACTCTCTTGTAGAGAAATTTTTCTTTCAATTTTGATCAATGCTAGCACATTAAGAGTCAAAAATAAGGTGATAGGGAAACTCACCCTTGAGTTTGGAATGCAAAAGAAAGCTTGGAGCTTCCACACATCCATGAAAAAGTTTTGATTCTCAACCGATCAAAGTAAGTAATTTCCGCAACTTGCCTTTGATTTATTCACACAAAAATCATCTTAGTGATCTTGTAGCATGTGTATGACACTAACAATGGTATCTAGAGCCATCCTAAGCTTGATTTGAATTCTAGGGTTTATGGACTTTAATTTGGGATTTTTTCTTGGAGTTTGAAAATGCCTAAATTGATTGTTTGGTTGAGTTTGGATGATGATGAATTGGATTTGTGCATCTTTGGATTTGAGAAAAATTGATTGGATCAAAAATCCAAAAATCCACCCCTTGGCCGAAACTACCCTAGTGTGTGCTCATGGTGAGTTTTTGAAAATTAGCAATTGGATGTGTTGTTGGCATGAAATGTATGTTAAATGTTGATTTAATTAGATTGAAATCAAATTGCATGATAATTTCTTTGCCATTGTCGTGAGCCTAAGCATGTTGTAGAATTGATTTTGCTTCAATTTGTGTTGGACATGAATTGGAAATGTTAAGCATGATTAATTAGTTTAATTGATGTTTTAGAAATGTTAGTTTAATTAATTAATTATGTCTATTACACTTTAATTAAAATTAATATGATATTTGGAATGTTATATTAATTAAATTAGTCTTTAAAATTGGATTGGGCTAATTTGTTGAATTTGGGCTTAATGGGCTTGGTTGGACCAAGTTTGGTTTTGGACAATTGGGTTGGATCCAATTGGGCCTAAAACAATTTTCATAAAGTCCAAATATGAATATTGTTCCTTTAAATAATTTAATTGGGCCTAATGGGCCTAAATTGATTTTTGGCAATATGGTGATTCCTATTGGGGCCTTGGCATCTTGGGTTTGATCCATAATGGCCAAAGTCCAGGCCTAAAGAATTAATTGAAAGCCCATGGGACTTTAATTGAAAAGTATTGGATATTAATTTGGCCTTTGAGACCCATTTGTTTGACAATTATGACCCATAGCATCACTATTTGTAAAAGACATGGTGTTCTTTGTACAAATTAACTATGTGACAAAGGAAATTGCTCTTTTATCATTTGTAATTGGACTACTTGGATATATAAATGATAAAAGTCCATATGATTAGTACCAGATTAATAAGATATGAGACAATATTAATCCATGAAAGGTTTAATCATTAAATATCCATATTCGTAGTATTATCGAGACTAGACATCGATAATGCGGAATAGGCTAGTATTACACTTGTGCGCGTTATGGAAGCTTCACGGAATAGTTCTCATATATTAAAGTATTGGATACTTATGCAAGTGTGATATGAGGTTTTTTTAGCCGTTGGACCGGGAACAGCTTCGCTCTAGATAGACCCATCGTAGTCTAATTGGTATTATGACTATGTGTCTATGGGAATCCGAATCAGGGTAGTGTATGTGGTTTTAACCTTAGACTTGCATCGCTAATACTTGCGACAATCAGTATACTTTGGTTTTGGTCGTCCGGAGCTTTAACAGGTTCTGTGTACGCCTCTTCTGGGTATACTGAGAATCGTAGTGTATTAGGTGTGATGTCAAGATGGAAGTATCACTTCAGTCATATGGAGATGATGATCACGCAGGGATACAAAACTGGTACTCTTAAATACTACAGCTATCGGGATTGTATGACTAGGTCATGATTATCTGATTACAGAGACTAGTTGCTAGTGATCCGATGTATACTTCGTACGGGGCAGACACAATTCCAGCCCTAGGCCTAGCATGTGACATTTGATACTGGATCGGAATACGCAATACATTGTATACTACGCCTAATATAGATTATATATATTCCATGTTGAATATATTTCTGGAGAATTGGGTCGGCACAGTGCTTTGTTAGAAGCCAACCATGTCTTGTAAATCGGTAAGAACGTGGTACCGGGTACGCACGTGTTTGGATAGTCCGATGACCGTATTTAGTGCCAACATATCCAGGGATATCTTGGGTTGCTTCCCAAAGATTCACCGTTGACATTTGACTCGAACAGAATTAATCTGGGATTAATAATGAGACAAAAATTAAATCTGGGATTAATTACGGTAAGAATTAATCTGGGATTAATTATCAGAGAAATAATTAATCTGGGATTAATTACGTCGAGAATTTATCTGGGATTAAATTCATTGAGAGGAGAGAACGCGATTAATTTGGAATTAATCGGCAAAATGAAATTAATAGTGAAATTAGATTTTACTATTTAATTAATTGGGCTAAAATAATATATTAGATATATTAATTGAAATTGGATTTCAATGCGGAATTAAAATTATGTTTTAATTCATGCGAACGAATTAATTTGCGAGTGACTTTCGCAATAATTTTACGAGGCTTTATTATTTAATTAAATTAGATTTAATTACGTTGCAACGGAAAATTCGTTTAATTGGATTAAACGAACCCGAGTCCGAAGTGTGTTGAGCAAGCCCACTTGAATTTTGAATTTAAAGTGGGGCCCACCAATTTACATCAAATGTCTACATAAGTGATGGAAGTGGTTGAGGGCATTTAATGCCTTTTTCCCTCCAACACACTTTGACTTTGATTTTGCTTTTTGGAAAAGCATATACCAAATATTTAAAGACAATTTTGGTAATTGGTTTTTGTAAAACATAAAGACAAAACTCTCTCTCTCTATTCTTTGCCATTGCCGAAACTTCATCTCACTTGGAGAGGAAATTTTTCTTTCAATTTTGATCATTGCTAGCACATTAAGAGTCAAAAGAATGTGATAGGGAAACTCACCCTTGAGTTTGGAATGCGAAAGAAAGCTTGGAGCTTCCGAAATACAAAGAAAAAGTTTTGAATCTCATCCGATCATTGTAAGTTTTTTCCGCAAACTTCTTGATGTATTCACACACAAATCTTCTTAGTGATATTGTGGCATGTGTATGACACTAAAAATGGTATCAGAGCCATCCTAAGTTTGATTTGAATTCTAGGATTTATGGACTTTAATTTGGGGATTTTGTGTTTGGAGCATGATTTGCCTAAATTGGTTGTTTGGTTTTGGTTGGATGATGTTGAATTGGATTTGTACATCTAAGGAATTGAGAAAATTTGATTAGATCAAAAATCCCCAATTTCCCACCTTGGCCGAATTGAACCCTAGGAGTGCTCATGGTGAATTTTTGAAATTTGACAATTAGATATCTTAATTGGCATGAAATGAATGTTAGATGTTGATTTAATTGGATTGAAATCAAATTGCATGATGAATTCTTGTCAAAACCGTGAGCTATAAGCATGTTTAATGGATTGATTTTTCTTCAATTGTGTTGGACATGAATTGGCATTAATGAATGGTCAATTAGTTTAAATTGATGTTTTGGAAATATTAGTTTAATTAATTAATTATGGTAATTACACTTTAATAAAAATTAATGTGATATTTAGAATATTATGTTAATATATTAGTCTTTAAATTGGATTGGGCTAAATTTCTTATAATTGGGCTTAATGGGCTTGGTTTGGCCAAGTTTGGTTTTGGGCAAAAGGGTGATTCCTTATTGGGCCTAAAACCATTTCCATAAAGTCCAAATATGACAATTGGGCCTTTAAAAATTTAATTGGGCCTAATGGGCCTAAATTGATTTTTGGCATAGGGTGATTCCTATTTGGGCCTTGGCATTTTGGGTTTGATCCATAATGGTCAAAGCCCATGCCTAAAGAATTAATTGAAAGCCCATTGGACTTTAATTGAATAGTATTGGATACTAATTGGGCCTTTGAGACCCAATTGGATTGGATTTGGAATCCAAGTCTTTAAGGCACATAAATAAGTGTAATTATTTAATTTGGAATTAAATTAGAATTAGTATTGAATACAATTTAAATGGATTTAAAATTATAGTTCGATATAATTCAAGAATACGTACTTTGAGTATTTATTCTTAAACGAGTTGAACTCGCGCAAATCAAATCATTGTTTGAACATTGGATGGTCATTAATTAAAGATTAATTAATTGGATTAGATTACATTGATTTAATAACATGTTTTGTGTGAAAACTTGGATGTATTGTATGAATAATGTATATCGGATGAATATTAGAAGGGTGAGGCAATTTTGGAAATTATTGTAATAAATTTAGAATTTATTAAATTGGACATGCGTGTCCAGCCTATTATCTCTATTCTCTTTGTATTTCTCTTCTCACCAATTACCCTCAATGCAAATGAGGTTTCTTTTAGTGTTATGTAATTGGGTAGAAGTATAAATAGTGCTAGCGGGAGAGAAGAAATGGAGAGATTTGTTCTAGGAATAATTTGTTATATATCCATCCGTATATCATTATTAATTTATTCGCGCCTTATTATGCTTTTAGAATGCATGTTTAAGGGTGTATGATGAGACCTAATCAAAGATAATAAATTGGTTGCCAATTTACGCGAAAAATCCTCATCAAATATTAAGCGTTTTCCTTCCATTGAGTGGTTCTCTCTCAAGATACAAGATTGGCATTGGTTTGTTGGCCAAAGTCAAGATCAATGTCCATCGCGGATGTGTTTGAACCACGAAAACTTTGTTACATATTGCATGTCTTGGGCAGTTGTGATTTGTTGGCCAAAGTCAAGGTCACTTCTGTACATCGACGTGGATTACGAAGCTTTCCCACTGTCAATGGGTCACGCTTAACTAGAATCATTAAGTTTGTTGAGGCAAAGCCAATGTTTAGTTGATTCAGAGGAAAAGGTTAGGAAATATATATTGGATATATATCTCGGACTTGAAGGTCCACCTACCGGATCTAGGAATTGGATGGGATCCAATTGATCTTATAGATCTACTTAGTTAAGTTTCATAGAGCTTGTTAGCCAAAGTTAAGGTTGTGTGCCCACTAGGAAAATAGGTTTCCCGAGTACTCCACAGAGGGTTAGAGGCTCGTCGAAAATAGTGGGAGGCTAGTATTAAATTTACAATTTTGTTTAAATACTTGCCAATACGCGCTCCTTTATTTTATTTATCGTTGTTATAAATATATTAGTTTGACTAATATCTTTTATTGCTTTCTTTAAACAGTTAGACTGTACAAGACACTACTCCATTTGTACTTGGTTATATAATTGAACTATAGTGACCATTACATTTTGAGTGTACCCGAAATCGTTGATTGGATAGTTGGACTATTGCAATCGAGATGGCTGGAAAGAATAGCGTCAAAGGACATAATCCTGGGTGAAAATGTCTTTAACGACGTAAATTTTCAGATTGGGAAATGAATCTCAAGATAGTCCTGGGATTTGAGAAGTTACTCTATGGATTGAGAAACCTCTCGGGCTCTGAGTCCGGTGTTGAGCAAATAGTAGAGCATGAGCTTAGGAAGACTCATCGTGATGATAACTTTAGTGCCCAATCTGTTATGCTTGCCGTAATGACTCCTTAATTTTGTCGTCAGAACTAAGGATTAGATCTTTATACCGTGATGTTGAAATTAAAGGATCTTCATAGATCTAACCTTAGATCTTAGAAGTATGAATTGCAAAAGAAGCCATTTCACTCGCGTAAGTCAGAGGGTACATCTATCGAGCACTAGATGTCGCAGATGATTGCTGACATCAAACAGCTAGGTTAGCTGGCCATTACCTACGAGGCCGAGACTTCCATAGATTTGATCTTACAGTCTCTGCCCGAATACTGGGGTGGGTTCATAATGAACCAAGAGAAAACTCTTGGAGTGTTAATGGCTATGCTCAAGGAGGCAGAGCCAGAGCTTCCAAAAGGCCAAGAAGCGCAAGGCGTATCTTACTTTGACATCCCAGAAGGCCAAGGCTTGGTCGAAGGCTTTTGGGGGTGTGAAGAAAAATGGCAAAAGGAAAAATCGTCACAGTGAAGACAAAGGACATATCCCAATATGTCTGCCTAAACTGTGGCAAAATGGGTCATTGAAAGCGTGATTGTCGTATGGACAAGGCAGACATGAAGAAAGTGAAAGTGGGCAAGGCTCCAACTTCAGGTATGTTTGTTATTGTAATAAACGTGTCCACTACTGGTTTTAAAAATTGGATTTTTGATACTGGATGTGGTACATACATATGTACTGATGTGCGAGATCTGCTGACTAGCAGGAGACTGGCTTTAGATGAGATCGACCTGCGAGTCAGAAACGGGACAAGAGTCGCTGTTTTGGCTGTGGGAACCTAAGTTTTGGAACTGCCCTTTAGGCATGTACTTAAATTAATGAACTGTTATAATGTACCTAGTTTGACTAGAAACATTATCTCTATATCTAGTTCAACCTATTGAGGGTAAACCTTTATGTTCCAGAACACTGGGTGTTTTGTTTATAAAGATGAAATTGAGATATACACATTAGATGTGAATAACATTATTTATATTTTGAATATAAATGAATCTCAAACATATAACATGACAAACAAAAAGCTCAAACTGAGTAGATCATATGACACTTATTTGTGGCATTGTTGTCTGGGACACATTAACAAGACTCGTATATCCACTCTTTGGAAAAATAGATACTTGTATGTATTTGATTCCAATTCAAATGACGTATCCGAATCTTGTTTATTAGGCAAAGTGCCTAAAACGCCTTTTAGCAGTAAGGGTGTACGTGCCACCGAACTGTTAGCCCTCGTTCATGGTGACGAATATGGGCTCATGTCTAGCCAGGCTAGAAATGGATATGAATACTTTGTAACCTATACGGATGTTGCATCGCGTTATGGTTATGTGTATCTTATGAAACACAAGTCGGAAACTTTTGATAAATTCAAAGAGTTTCGACACGAAGTAGAAAAACAGACGAGTAAAAGTATTAAAAATATTACAGTTGGACCATGGTGTAGAATACTTAAGCAATGAGTTTCAAGATTACTTGAAAGAGTATGGTATTCTTTCATAGTTGACTCCTCCCGAAACACCTCAATTGAGTGATGTGTCCGAACAGAGAAACCGAACTTTGTTGGACATGGTAAGGTTAATGATGAGTCGTACTGAGCTACCAATTTCCTTCGCGGGATACGCATTGAACAGTGCAATACTTATTTTGAATAAGGTTCCGTCAAAGTCTGTTGGACAGACTCCATATGAAATATGGACAGGAAAGAAATCGGGTTTCTCATTCCTGAAGATCTGGTAATGCTGGGCATATGTTAAATGTTTGGATGGTATCAAACTAGAACCCAAATCGGATAAGTGCCTATTTGTAATTGGCTATCCTAGGGAAACCAATTTCCACAACCCATAAGAGAATAAAATATTTGTTGCTCTCCATCCGATTTTCCTTAGAGGAATTCCTAAATTCAGTGGTAAGTAGGAGGAAATGGGAACTCGATGAAAATCAGAGTTATACTGTTCCTGGCACCGATCCCCATACGGAACACGAACAGTTCATCAGGGATGAGACTGTTCCACAATCTTCTAATTCACAAGAACCACGTAGGTCGGAGAGAGTCAGAAAACAACCTAAAAGGTATGGGTTTCTGATCTCACCTCATTAAGATATTAATCTTATTGAGGAATACGAACCGGCTACGTATGAGGAAGTGATACAAGGTATCGACTCCATTTTATGGCATAGTGCCATGAAGTCCGAAATGGATTCCATGTATACAACCAAGTTTGGAGACTGGTTGATGTACCAGAAGGATTGTGCCTATTGGTAGCAAATGAGTCTCCATGGTGAAGACAGACATGGATGGCAAAATACGAATGTACAAAGCTATGCTTGTAGCGAAAGGGTATCGTCTTCAACATGGTGTCGACTACGATGAAACTTTTTCACATGTTGCCATGATTAAATCCATTCGGATAATGCTTCCTAATGCTGCATATTTCGATTATGCTATATGGCAGCTGGACGTCAAAACCGCTTTCCTTAACAGAAACCTTTTGGAGGATGTTTTATATAACAGCCTGACGGTTTTGTCGTGCCAAAACATGCAAACAAAGTTTGCAAGTTAAATCGATCAATTTATGGATTGAAGCAAGCATTGCATTCTTGGAACCAATATTTTGATGAGATCATAATGGTATATGGTTTCATTCAAAACAATGATGATTCTTGTGTATATATGAAGGCTAGTGGGAGCGCACTGACAATGATTGTCCTGTACATCGATGATGTATTATTTATTGGAAATGACATTCCCATATTAAAATCGGTGAAATCTTGGCTTTCATTAAAATTCTCCATGGAATACTTGGGAGAGGCAACCTTTGTTCTAGGAATAAGGATCTACTTGGATAGATCTAAAAGTTGTTGGCGCTCTCTGAGAGCTCGTACATTGTTAGACATGTACGCGACCTGGTGTCTCATATGCTTTGAGCATCTGAAATCACAATCAGGTCGATCCAGGTGATGGCCACTGGATTAATGTAAAGAACATCCTTAAGTATCTTAGACGAACTAAAGATGCATTCTTAATCTATGGAGAATGAGAACTTGAAGTGACTAGGTTCACCGACGCAAGTTTCCTAACCGATAAAGACAACTGTAAGTCCCAATAAGGGTACATATTTTATTTGAATAATGGAAAAGTGAGCTGGAAATTTTCCCAGTAAGATACTTTTGTTGATTCAATAAAAGCATATTATATTGCTGCAGCTGAGGCATTAAAAGAAGCATTTTGGATCTATAAAATTCCTAATTGGATTAGGAGTAGTTCTGTTAGTAGTTGAGCTGGGCTACAACACAGGCTAAAGAATTATGGTCACATCAATGATCCAAGTATGTACTTCGATGGTTTCATATGATTCATCAGATCATACATCATGGCGATGTCAAGATCGAAAAGATCATTTTAGATGATAACCTTGCAGATCCGCTGACGAAAGTGATATCTCAGCAAAAGCATGAGTGACCCGTACATAGTTCAAGTGTTAGACACTTGAGTGATTGGCTATAGGCCAAGTGGGAGATTGTTGGAAAATTATGACCCATAGCATCACTATTTGTAAAAGACATGGTGTTCTTTGTACAAATTAACTATGTGACAAAGGAAATTGCTCTTTTATCATTTGTAATTGGATTACTTGGATATATAAATGATAAGAGTACATATGATTAGTAATGGATTAATAAGATATGAGACAGTATTAATCCACGAAAGGATTAATCATTAAATATCCCTAGTCGTAGTATTATCGAGACTGGACATCGATAATGCAGAATAGGTTAGTATTACACTTGTGCGCGTTATGGAAGCTTAACGACATATTTCTCATATATTTAAGTATTGGATACTTATGCAAGTGTGATAGGAGGTTCTGTTAGCCGTTGGACCGGGAACAGCTTCGCTCTGGATAGACCCCTCGGAGTCCTATTGGTATTATGACTATGTGTCTATGGGAATCCGAATCAGGGTAGGTGTATGTGGTCTTAACCTGAGACTTGCATCGCTAATACTTGTGAAAATTAGTATACTTTGGTTTTGGTCATCCGGAGCTTTAACAGGTTCTGTGTACGTGATGAGTGGTAATTACATCACTTATTCCCACTCATTTAGCCTAATGTTTTGTATTGTTTCTCGAGTTTTATGAACGTTTTGATGTGTTTTGTTGTTATTTTGCAGATAAATAAAGTTTGGAAAGCACTGGAGGCAATTTGGGGCAAAAACGGACAAAAATACATCAACAGGGATATTTTGGTCTTTAGCGCGTCGCGACGCCAATACTCCCGCGTCGCGACGCCCAGGATGCGCCGAATGTGCTAACATGCGCCGTCTGCCACGTGTCAAAATCGGATAGGTTGGACTTGCTAACGTGCGCCGGATCTTGCTAACATGCGCCGCCCTTGCTAACATGCGCCGTCTGCCACGTGTCATCGTCTCATTGGACCACCCAAACCGCGTGCCACGTGTCGCCTCTCTATTTGACCGAATAATCAACGAATCAGAGCTTGCCACGTGTCACCATTCTATTAGACCGAATTTACACCCAATCACAAGATTACACGTGGCACGATTTCATTGGACCGCATCGGCAGCCAACAAGAGCGTGACACATGTCACCAATTATTGTGCCGACAGCCGCGTGGTCAACGTACGCGTGGACTCCAGAAACTGTTGCTAGCGTTGCGACCCTAGTGCATTTTCAGCGTCGCGACGCTGACCGAAAAATTGTCTATAAATTGAGCTCGAGATTTCAGTTTTAGTTGCACCATTCTCTCTCATTTCTTTGATGTAAATGGGGAGTTTCTCTCTCTAATTTCTTTTAATTTAAGTTTTGTAATTAATTTTTAATTACATTCTGTAATAGTAATTACTTTCTGTAATAGTAATAGTAATTTATCTTGTTTTTACTGTTTCAGTTTTACTATTCATCCATGATGAGGTAACTTCTCATTGCTAAGGTGAAAGGTAATTCTTTTACTGTTACTATTAGATAAATCTCCCTTAAATATAATATATTTACTATTTAAAAATTTGACTTAATAAGGATACCGCCATATTGGTCGGTTGGGTATTAAATTTAAATTGGTTTAAACCTGACTAATCCAGGATACCGCCTATATGGCTGGTTGATAATTAAATTTTCTTACCGCCTATATGGCAGGTTCATGGACAAATCATACCGCCTTTATGGCTGGTCGGACTTAATTTGTATTAATCAGGTTACCGCCTATATGGCTGGTTGGTAATATTATCACAAATTTATATATTATTTTATGGGAGATATTTAAAATAGTAAATAGTAAAAGTAATTCCTTTTACCTTAGCATTTCATTTTATTGTTAATTACTTTTCAGTATTTACTTTACCGCATTTACTATTCGCATTTTTACTTTATGGCTTTTACTTTTAAGTTTTTACTAGCCCTAGCCATGTGTCATAACTAAGTTAGTTATCTAGGGTTGTGATGAATTTCAATATCACTGGTTTATAAGAGTTAGATTATAGTTTGGGTAATATAAAGATTTATTTATTGAGTCTTAATCTTAATGCTTTTTATTAACTGGCCATTAATAAAATTGATTAGGTAAACTTAAAATGAACTAGACATAGGGATTTTAAGTTTGAGACCTTAGACTCAATAACCCACGATCTTCCTTGAGGATAGATAACCCTTTAATAGATTTCCTTACAAGATAGATATATACCTGTCGGGCGGGGGGGGGTAGCCATAATTGGAACTTAAATTTAATGAATCTAGATAATTTGGTTGACATAGACATATGGTTCAATTGGGTTAAACTGGGTAGTTGTGTATGACCATCGACAGAGGCTTTCACATAATTTAGTGTTCCAGGTTAATAAATTAATATATTACCCAGCTATAAGATAACCACTTCATCTTTAAATAATATTGAAAATATTCACAACCCTAGATAGTTTTTAATATTGAATTTTCTTAAAACTTACTTTCGAACAACTTTATTTACTTGTCTTTAAATTTAGAATCGTCGCCATTTCAAATCAATCAAACAACCTGTTAGATACTAGTAATCATTTGACCTCATAAAATTAATAGTTTAGGTGTTAAGTCCTCGTGGGATCGATACTTTTTATACTACTTGAACGATACGTACGCTTGCGTTATACGTGTGTTACTTTACCGCATTTATTATTCGCATTTTTACTTTATGGCTTTTACTTTTAAGTTTTTACTAGCCCTAGCCATGTGTCATAACTAAGTTAGTTATCTAGGGTTGTGATGAATTTCAATATCACTGGTTTATAAGAGTAGATTATAGTTTGGGTAATATAAAGATTTATTTATTGAGTCTTAATCTTAATGCTTTTATAACTGGCCATTAATAAAATTGATTAGGTAAACTTAAAATGAACTAGACATAGGGATTTTAAGTTTGAGACCTTAGACTCAATAACCCACGATCTTCCTTGAGGATAGATAACCCTTTAATAGATTTCCTTACATGATAGATATATACCTGTCGGGCGGGGGTAGCCATAATTGGAACTTAAATTTAATGAATCTAGATAATTATTTGGTGACATAGACATATGGTTCAATTGGGTTAAACTGGGTAGTTGTGTCTGAGCATCGACAGAGGCTTTCACATAATTTAGTGTTCCAGGTTAATAATTAATATATTACCCAGCTATAGGATAACCACTTCATCTTTAAATAATATTGAAAAGATTCACAACCCTAGATAGTTTTTAATTGAATTTTCTTAAAACTTACTTCGAACAACTTTATTACTTGTCTTTAATTTAGAATCGTTGCCATTTCAAATCAATCAAACAACCTGTTAGATACTAGTAATCATTTGACCTCATAAAATTAAAAGTTTAGGTATTAAGTCCTCGTGGGATCGATACTTTTTATATACTTGAACGATACGTACGCTTGCGTTATACGTGTGTTACTTTACCGCATTTACTATTTCGCATTTTTACTTTATGGCTTTTACTTTTAAGTTTTTACTAGCCCTAGCCATGTGTCATAACTAAGTTAGTTATCTATGGTTGTGATGAATTTCAATATCACTGGTTTATAAGAGTTAGATTATAGTTTGGGTAATATAAAGATTTATTTATTGAGTCTTAATCTTAATGCTTTTTATTAACTGGCCATTAATAAAATTGATTAGGTAAACTTAAAATGAACTAGACATAGGGATTTTAGTTTGAGACCTTAGACTCAATAACCCACGATCTTCCTTGAGGATAGATAACCCTTTAATAGATTTCCTTACAGGATAGATATATACCTGTCGGGCGGGGGTAGCCATAATTGGAACTTAAATTTAATGAATCTAGATAATTTGGTTGACATAGACACATGGTTCAATTGGGTTAAACTGGGTAGTTGTGTCTGACCATCGACAAAGGCTTTCACATAATTTAGTGTTCCAGGTTAATAAATTAGTATATTACCTAGCTATAAGATAACCACTTCATCTTTAAATAATATTGAAAAGATTCACAACCCTAGATAGTTTTTAATATTGAATTTTCTTAAAACTTACTTTCGAACAACTTTATTTACTTGTCTTTAAATTTAGAATCGTCGCCATTTCAAATCAATCAAACAACATGTTAGATACTAGTAATCATTTGACCTCATAAAATTAATAGTTTAGGTATTAAGTCCTCGTGGGATCGATACTTTTTATACTACTTGAACGATACGTACGCTTGCGTTATACGTGTGTGTTTACGCCGGTCAAGTTTTTGGCGCCGTTGCCGGGGACTTATTTATCTTTCACTATTAGTTTTAAGGTTAGATACCTTTACTTGTATCTAATTTTCTTTTTACTTATTGTTTTTATTTTCTTATGTTTCAGGTTCTCAGAAACTTCATGAGACGAACCAGAAGCTTTGAACTTCGACCGCTTGACCCGGAAATTGAAAGAACCATCAGACAGTTGAGAAGGGAACGGCGAGAAGGCCAAGAAGCTTTAGTCAACATGGAACCTGAACCTTTGAATGTTATACCACCAATTCCCATTCGAGACAGAACCATTCCGTTGGTTGACAGACTCATTTCTTGTATTGTACTTCCTCCCTTACCAGCAAATGCGGGTGACATCAAAATATGCATTCAGATGATTCAGCAGTCAGTTCAGTTTGGAGGAAATGCAATTGAAGACCCTAATACCCACATCAGCAACTTCCTGGAAGTTTATGGCACTTTCAATTACAACCGAGAGGCTGAAGAAGCAATGAGACTGCGTGTTTTCCCATACTCCTTGAAGGACAGAGCTAAAGCTTGGCTACATTCACTACCAGCAGGTTCCATCACAACTTGGAACATTTTAGCCACCAAATTTCTTGCAAAGTACTTTACACCAGCCAGAACTGGAAAAATGAGAAATGACATCACATCCTTTGTACAACAAGACTCAGAAACTCTCTACGAAGCTTGGGAAAGGTACAAAGATTTGCTCCGGAAATGTCCTCATCATGAGATTCCAAAATGGCTTCAAGTCCAAACTTTCTATAATGGACTTTCGGGAATAATGAGAACCACAATCGATGCGGCTGCTGGAGGAGCCCTGATGGCAAAAGGAGAAGATCAAGCCTGGGACCTAATTGAAGAAATGGCCAACAACAATTCTTTGTGGCCAACAGAAAGGAGCATGATCCAAAGAATTAAAGGAATTTATGAAAGTGGAGTCAATACAGCAGTCAATACCAAGCTGGACCAGATATGCAAATTCATGGAGACTTTTACCACTGGATCCACAAGTTCACCCTATGGACGAGCACCGGAACCAAACCAACTTGAAGAGACGGTGAATTATGTCAATAATTTCAACAGACAGGGGAACAATCCATATTCCAACACCTACAACCCAGGGTGGAGGAATCATCCTAATTTTTCATGGAGTAACAATTCAGGGCAAAAAAACAATCCACCACCTGGATTCCAACAGAACTATCCACCATCTGGATTTCAGTAACAAAACAAAGGCCAGGAGCAGACAAATGAACCAGGAATAGCAGAAGTGCTGGCTCAGTTAAAAAAGTACGATGCTATGATTCAGAGCCAATCAGCTTCTATTAAAGCACTGGAGAATCAAATCGGCCAACTGGCCAATGCTCAGAGTTACAGACCACCAGGAAATCTTCCCAGCAACACAAAACCGAATCCAAGGAACCGAGGAAAGGAGCAAATTCAAGCCATTACTTTGAACAGCGGTACTGAGATCAACAAAGATGTAGGGATCAAGGCAACAATTGAGGAAATTCCAAAAGATGTAGTTCCACAGATGGAGGAAAAAGAAGCAAAGGAAAAAGAAAAAGATCAGATCATTCCACCTCCACCTTTTCCTCAGCGACTTCAGAAAAACAAACTGGACAAGCAGTTTGCTCGTTTCTTGGAGGTTTTCAAAAAGCTGCACATCAACATCCCATTTGCAGAAGCCTTGGAAGAAATGCCCAGTTATGTCAAATTCATGAAAATATTCTTTCATGAAAATGAAGATTGGGAGACTACGAAACAGTAGCATTAACAGAAGAATGCAGCGCCATCATTCAGAGGAAACTTCCCCGAAGTTGAGAAAGATCATGGCAGTTTCATAGTTCCATGCACCATTGGAGAACATTACATCGGTAAGGCTTTATGTGATTTAGGAGCCAGTGTTAACTTGATGCCTTTTTCTATTTACAGGAAACTGCAGATTGGAGAAGCAATGCCTACCTCAGTTTCATTGCAACTTGCTGACCGAACACTTGCATTTCCAAGAGGTGTTGTTGAAAATGTGCTGGTGAAAGTAGACAAACTAATTCTCCCAGCAGATTTCATCATCCTTGACATGGAAGAAGACAAAGAAATACCTATCATTCTTAGTAGACCATTCCTGGCTACAGGTAAAACTGTGATTGATGTGCAAAAAAGAGAACTAACCATGAAAGTGCAGGACCAAGAAGTGACTTTTAATGTTTTCAAAGCCATGAAATTCCCAAGTGATGAAAAGGAAGAAGAATGCTTCAGAGTTGATGTTGTTGAAAGTATCGTTCAAAATACTGAGCCAAATTCCACAGATACACTTGAAGCATGCATCACCAACATGACTGACAGTGAGCTAAATGCTGAAATCCTGGAATATATCAACTACCTTGACAAACCATTCCGATTCAAAGTGACACCACCAGTTGAAAGCTTGGAACTGCCCAAGAAAGATCGAATAAAGCCTTCGATTGAAGAACACACCACCAAGGAGCTGAAGTTACTTCTGAGCCATCTCAGGTATGCATTTCTTGGAAACACTTCTGAATTACCTGTTATTATTTCTTCTTACTAACATTGGAATAAGAAGAAAAGCTACTGAGAGTATTACGAGAACACAAAAGAGCCATTGGCTGGACTATAGCAGACATTCGAGGCATTAGTCCATCATTTTGCATGCACAAGATTCTGATGAATGATGAGTACAAACCCACGGTGGAGCATCAACGGAGACTTAATCCAATCATGAAGGAAGTCGTGAAGAAAGAAATAATCAAATGGTTGGATGCTGGCATCATTTACCCAATTTTAGATAGTAGTTGGGTGAGTCCTATGCAGTGTGTACCAAAGAAAGGAGGAACTACTGTGGTTACCAATGAAAAGAATGAGCTAATTCCAACAAGAACGGTGACTGGATGGAGAGTATGATGGATTACATGAAGCTGAACAAAGCCACGAGAAATGACCATTTTCCACTACCATTCATTGACCAGATGTTAGACAGATTGGCGGGACATGAATTCTATTGCTTTCTTGACGGATATTCAGGATACAATCAGATTTCCATCGCCCCAGAAGATCAGGAGAAAACCACATTTACATGTCCTTATGGTACTTTTGCTTTCCGCAGGATGCCATTTGGATTATGTAATGCCCCCGCCACTTTTCAGCGTTGCATGATGGCCATATTCTCAGACATGCTGGAGCAGAGTATGGAAGTTTTCATGGATGACTTTTCTGTGTTTGGAGATTCTTTTGATCATTGTTTGCAAAATTTGGAACAGGTATTACAAAGGTGCGAAGATACAAACTTGGTGCTCAATTGGGAAAAATGTCATTTCATGGTACATGAGGGTATTGTTCTTGGACACCGGATCTCACAAAAGGGGATTGAGGTAGACAAAGCAAAGATAGAGACAATTGAAAAACTACCTCCACCAACATCTGTCAAAGGGATTCAGAGCTTTCTCGGACATGCAGGTTTTTACAGGAGATTTATCAAAGATTTTTCCAAGGTTGCAAAACCTCTTTGCAATCTTCTAGAGAAGGATGTGCCTTTCAACTTCACCAAAGAATGCCAGGAAGCTTTTGAGATCTTAAAATAGAAGCTGATTTCTGCCCCTATCATTGTAGCACCAGACTGGACCCTTCCATTTGAAGTGATGTGCGATGCTAGTGATTTTGCTGTAGGTGCAGTTTTGGGACAACGCAAAGCAAAGATTTTCCACACCATTTAGTACTCCAGCAGAACTCTGGATGAAGCTCAACTCAACTACACAACCACTGAAAAGGAGTTGCTCGCAGTTGTGTACGCTTTTGAAAAATTCTGCTTCTATCTGCTGGGTCCCAAAATGGTGGTCTACACAGATCATTCAGCAATCAAATATATGATCACAAAGAAAGATGCCAAACCCAGATTGATCCGTTGGATACTTCTTCTGCAAGAATTCGACGTGGAGATCAGAGACAGGAAAGGAACAGAGAATCAGGTGGCAGATCATCTATCGAGGCTCGAGAATGGAGAAACATGTGACAAAAATCTGTCAATCAAAGAAACGTTTCCAGATGAACAGCTGTTTGCCATGAAACAACAGGAAGTCCCTTGGTATGCTGACTATGTCAACTACATTGTATCAGGAAAATGGCCGTTGGAATGGACAACTCAGCAACGGAAAAAGTTCTTCAAAGAAGTCAAACACTATGTCTGGGATGAACCGTACCTGTTCAAACGGTGTGCTGATCAATTATTGAGACGGTGTGTTCCACATGAGGAAATCAACAGTGTTTTGCAGCACTGTCATTCATCACCATATGGCGGACACTTCAGCAAAAATAAAACTGCAGCAAAGGTTCTTCAATCAGGTTTGTTTTGGCCCACTCTTTTTAAAGATGCTTATCTTTTTGCTTTTCAATATGACAGGTGTCAGAGAACAGGGAATATTTCGAGGAGAAATGAAGGACCGTTGCAAAACATTCTAGAAGTGGAAATATTCGATGTGTGGGGTATTGATTTCATGGGACCCTTTGTTCCATCATTCGGAAACCTGTACATCCTGGTTGCTGTAGACTACGTCTCCAAATGGGTCGAAGCAATTGCACTGCCATCCAATGGTTCAAAAGTGGTGATCAAATTCATTAAAAAGAACATTTTCACTCGATTCGGAACACCTCGTGCAATCATCAGCGATGGTGGCTCACATTTCTGCAACAGATATTTCGATGCACTCCTATCCAAATACGGAGTTACTCACAAGGTTTCCACAGCTTACCATCCACAGTCAAATGGACAGGTTGAGGTTTCAAACAGGGAAATCAAAAGAATCCTAGAAAGAACCGTTGGATCAACAAGGAGGGACTGGTCAACAAAACTAGATGATGCATTATGGGCCTACAAGACAGCTTACAAGACACCCATTGGTATGTCTCCATATCGATTGGTGTTTGGGAAAGCGTGTCATCTGCCAGTTGAGCTTGAGCATAAGGCGTACTGGGTACTGAAGAAGTTGAATTTTGATTCACAAGCTGCAGGAGAGAAAAGACTTCACCAACTCAACGAATTGGAGGAATTTCTCCTACAGGCTTATGAGAATGCCAAATTGTACAAGGAAAAGACCAAGAAATGGCATGACCGAAAAATAGTTCACAGACAGTTGGAACCAAGGCAGCAGGTGTTGTTGTACAACTCGAGGTTGAAACTTTTTCCTGGAAAGTTGAAATCTAGGTGGTCAGGACCATTTGTGATCACTCAGGTTTTACCTTATGGAGCTGTTGAGTTACTGGATCCCAATACCAACAACACATTCAATGTTAATAGTCAGCGTGTCAAACACTACTGGGGAGAATCATTTGAGCGACAAAAAGAAAGTGTCACACTTTCAGATCCAGCTTAACTGGCCATTAATAAAATTGATTAGGTAAACTTAAAATGAACTAGACATAGGGATTTTAAGTTTGAGACCTTAGACTCAAACTCACGATCTTCCTTGAGGATAGATAACCATTTAATAGATTTCCTTACAGGATAGATATATACCTGTCGGGCGGGGGTAGCCATAATTGGAACTTTAATTTAATGAATCTAGATAATTTGGTTGACATAGACATATGGTTCAATTGGGTTAAACTGGATAGTTGTGTCTGACCATCGACAGAGGCTTTCACATAATTTAGTGTTCCAAGTTAATAAATTAATATATTACCCAGCTATAGGATAACCACTTCATCTTTAAATAATATTAAAAAGATTCACAACCCTAGAAAGTTTTTAATATTGAATTTTTTTAAAACTTACTTTCGAACAACTTTATTTACTTGTCTTTAAATTTAGAATCGTCGTCATTTCAAATCAATCAAACAACCTGTTAGATAATAGTAATCATTTGAACTCATAAATTAATAGTTTAGGTATTAAGTCCTCGTGGGATCGATACTTTTTATACTACTTGAACGATACGTACGCTTGCGTTATACGTGTGTTACTTTACCGCATTTACTATTTCGCATTTTTACTTTATGGCTTTTACTTTTAAGTTTTTACTAGCCCTAGCCATGTGTCATAACTAAGTTAGTTATCTAGGGTTGTGATAAATTTCAATATCACTGGTTTATAAGAGTTAGATTATAGTTGGGTAATATAAAGATTTATTTATTGAGTCTTAATCTTAATGCTTTTTATTAACTGGCCATTAATAAAATTGATTAGGTAAACTTAAAATGAACTAGACATAGGGATTTTAAGTTTGAGACCTTAGACTCAATAACCCACGATCTTCCTTGAGGATAGATAACCCTTAATAGATTTCCTTACAGGATAGATATATACCTGTCGGGCGGGGGTAGCCATAATTGGAACTTAAATTTAATGAATCTAGATAATTTGGTTGACATAGACATATGGTTCAATTGGGTTAAACTGGGTAGTTGTGTCTGACCATAGACAGAGGCTTTCACATAATTTAGTGTTCCAAGTTAATAATTAATATATTACCCAGCTATAGGATAACCACTTCATCTTTAAATAATATTGAAAAGATTCACAACCTAGATAGTTTTTAATATTGAATTTTCTTAAAACTTACTTTCGAACAACTTTATTTACTTGTCTTTAAATTTAGAATCGTCGCCATTTCAAATCAATCAAACAACCTGTTAGATACTAGTAATCATTTGACCTCATAAAATTAATAGTTTAGGTATTAAGTCATCGTGGGATCGATACTTTTTATACTACTTGAACGATACATACGCTTGCGTTATACGTGTGTTACTTTACCGCATTTAATATTTCGCATTTTTACTTTATGGCTTTTACTTTTAAGTTTTTACTAGCCCTAGCCATGTGTCATAACTAACTTAGTTATCTAGGGTTATGATAAATTTCCATATCACTGGTTTATAAGAGTTAGATTATAGTTTGGGTAATATAAAGATTTATTTATTGAGTCTTAATCTTAATGCTTTTTATTAACTGGCCATTAATAAAATTGATTAGGTAAACTTAAAATGAACTAGACATAGGGATTTTAAGTTTGAGACCTTAGACTCAATAACCCACGATCTTCCTTGAGGATAGATAACCCTTTAATAGATTCCTTACATGATAGATATATACCTGTCGGGCGGGGGTAGCCATAATTGGAACTTAAATTAATGAATCTAGATAATTTGGTTGACATAGACATATGGTTCAATTGGGTTAAACTGGGTAGTTGTGTCTGACCATCGACAGAGGCTTTCACATAATTTAGTGTTCCAGGTTAATAAATTAATATATTACCCAGCTATAGGATAACCACTTCATCTTTAAATAATTTTGAAAAGATTCACAACCCTAGATAGTTTTTAATATTGAATTTTCTTAAAACTTACTTTCGAATAACTTTATTCACTTGTCTTTAAATTTAGAATCGTCGCCGTTTCAAATCAATCAAACAACCTGTTAGATACTAGTAATCATTTGACCTCATAAAATTAATAGTTTAGGTATTAAGTCCTCGTGGGATCGATACTTTTTATACTACTTGAACGATACGTACGCTTGCGTTATACGTGTGTTACTTTACCGCATTTACTATTTCTCATTTTTACTTTATGGCTTTTACTTTTAAGTTTTTACTAGCCCTAGACATGTGTCATAACTAAGTTAGTTATCTAGGGTTGTGATGAATTTCAATATCACTGGTTTATAAGAGTTAGATTATAGTTTGGGTAATATAAAGATTTATTTATAGAGTCTTAATCTTAATGATTTTTATTAACTGGCCATTAATAATATTGATTAGGTAAACTTAAAATGAACTAGACATAGGGATTTTAAGTTTGAGACCTTAGACTCAATAACCCACGATCTTCCTTGACGATAGATAACCCTTTAATAGATTTCCTTACATGATAGATATATACCTGTCGGGCGGGGGTAGCCATAATTGGAACTTAAATTTAATGAATCTAGATAATTTGATTGACATAGACATATGGTTCAATTGGGTTAAACTGGGTAGTTGTGCCTGACCATCGACAGAGGCTTTCACATAATTTAGTGTTCCAAGTTAATAAATTAATATATTACCCAGCTATCGGATAACCACTTCATCTTTAAATAATATTGAAAAGATTCACAACCCTAGATAGTTTTTAATATTGAATTTTCTTAAAACTTACTTTCTAACAACTTTATTTACTTGTCTTTAAATTTAGAATCGTTGCCATTTCAAATCAATCAAACAACCTGTTAGATACTAGTAATCATTTGACCTCATAAAATTTATAGTTTAGGTATTAAGTCCTCGTGGGATCGATACTTTTTATACTACTTGAACGATACGTACGCTTGCGTTATACGTGTGTTACTTTACCGCATTTACTATTTCTCATTTTTACTTTATGGCTTTTACTTTTAAGTTTTTACTAGCCCTAGACATGTGTCATAACTAAGTTAGTTATCTAGGGTTGTGATGAATTTCAATATCACTGGTTTATAAGAGTTAGATTATAGTTTGGGTAATATAAAGATTTATTTATAGAGTCTTAATCTTAATGATTTTTATTAACTGGCCATTAATAATATTGATTAGGTAAACTTAAAATGAACTAGACATAGGGATTTTAAGTTTGAGACCTTAGACTCAATAACCCACGATCTTCCTTGACGATAGATAACCCTTAATAGATTTCCTTACATGATAGATATATACCTGTCGGGCGGGGGTAGCCATAATTGGAACTTAAATTTAATGAATCTAGATAATTTGATTGACATAGACATATGGTTCAATTGGGTTAAACTGGGTAGTTGTGCCTGACCATCGACAGAGGCTTTCACATAATTTAGTGTTCCAAGTTAATAAATTAATATATTACCCAGCTATCGGATAACCACTTCATCTTTAAATAATATTGAAAAGATTCACAACCCTAGATAGTTTTTAATATTGAATTTTCTTAAAACTTACTTTCTAACAACTTTATTTACTTGTCTTTAAATTTAGAATCGTTGCCATTTCAAATCAATCAAACAACCTGTTAGATACTAGTAATCATTTGACCTCATAAAATTATAGTTTAGGTATTAAGTCCTCGTGGGATCGATACTTTTTATACTACTTGAATGATACGTACGCTTGCGTTATACGTGTGTTACTTTACCGCATTTACTATTTCGCATTTTTACTTTATGGCTTTTACTTTTAAGTTTTTACTAGCCTTAGCCATGTGTCATAACTAAGTTAGTTATCTAGGGTTGTGATGAATTTCAATATCACTGGTTTATAAGAGTTATATTATAGTTTGGGTAATATAAAGATTTATTAATTGAGTCTTAATCTTAATGCTTTTTATTAACTGGCCATTAATAAAATTGATTAGGTAAACTTAAAATGAACTAGACATGGGGATTTTAAGTTTGAGACCTTAGACTCAATAACCCACGATCTTCCTTGAGGATAGATAACCCTTTAATAGATTTCCTTACATGATAGATATATACCTGTCGGGCGGAGGTAGCCAAAATTGGAACTTAAATTTAATGAATCTAGATAATTTGGTTGACATAGACATATGGTTCAATTGGGTTAAACTGGGTAGTTGTGTCTGACCATCGACAGAGGCTTTCACATAATTTAGTGTTCCAGGTTAATAAATTAATATATTACCCAGCTATAGGATAACCACTTCATCTTTAAATAATATTGAAAAGATTCACAACCCTAGATAGTTTTTAATATTGAATTTTCTTAAAACTTACTTTCGAACAACTTTATTTACTTGTCTTTAAATTTAGAATCGTCGCCATTTCAAATCAATCAAACAACCTGTTAGATACTAGTAATCATTTGACCTCATAAAATTAATAGTTTAGGTATTAAGTCCCGTGGGATCGATACTTTTTATACTACTTGAACGATACGTACGCTTGCGTTATACGTGTGTGTTTACGCCGGTCAGTACGCCTCTTCTTTGTATACTGAGAATCATAATATATTGGGTGTGATGTCAAGATGGAAGTATCACTTCAGTCATATGGAGATGATGATCACGCAGGGATACAGAACTAGTACTCTTAAATGTTATAGCTATCGGGATAATATGACTAGGTCATGATTATTCGATCACGGAGAGTAGTTGCTAGTGATCCGATATATGCTTCGTACGGGGCAGACACAATTCCAGCCCTAGGCCTAGCATGTGACATCTGATACTGGATCGGAATAAGCAATACATTGTATATTATGCCTGATATAGATTATATATATTCGATGTTGAATATATTTCTGGAGAATTGGGTAGGCACGATGCTTTGCTAGAAGCTAACCATGTCTTGTAAATCGGTAAGAACGTAGTACCAGGTACGCACGTGTTCGGATAGTCCGATGACCGTATTTACTGCAAACATATCCAGGGATCTCTTGGGTCGCTTCCCAAAGATTCACCGATGATATTTGACTCGAAAAAAATTAATCTGGGATTAATTGCGTCGAGAATTTATCTAGGATTAAATTCATCGAGATGAGAGAATACGATTAATTTGGAATTAATCAGCAAAATGAATTTAATAGTGAAATTATATTTTACTATTTAATTAATTGGGCTAAAATAATATATTAGATATATTAATTGAAATTGGATTTCAATGCGAAATAAAAATTGGATTTTAATTCGTGCGAACGAATTAATTTGGAATTAATTTGCGAGCGACTTTCGTATTAATTTTACGTGGCATTATTATTTAATTAAATTGGATTTAATTACGTCGCAACGGAAAATTCGTTTAATTGGATTAAACGAACCCGAGCCCGAAGTGAGTTGAGCAAGCCCACTTGAATTTTGAATTTAAAGTGGGGCCCACCAACTTACATCAAATGTCTACATGAGTGATGGAAGTGGTTGAGGGCATTTAATGCCTTTTTCCCTCCAACACATTTTGACTTTGATTTTGCTTTTTGGAAAAGCATATACCAAATTTTGAAAGACAATTTTGGTAATTGGTTTTTGGAAAACATAAACACAAAACTCTCTCTCCCTATTCTTTGCCATTGCCGAAACTTCATCTCTCTTGGAGAGAAAATTTTTCTTTCAATTTTGATCATTGCTAGCACATTAAGAGTCAAAAGAAGATGATAGGGAAACTCACCCTTGAGTTTGGAATGTAGCAGAAAGCTTGGAGCTTCCGAAATATAAAGAAAATGTTTTGAATCTCATATGATCACTGTAATTTTTTTCCGCAAACTTCTTGATGTATTCACACACAAATCTTCTTAGTGATCTTGTGGCATGTGTAGGACACTAACACCATTAAGATTGGATTTGGAATCCAAGTCTAAAGGCACTAAAATAAGTTTAATTATTTAATATGGAATTAAATATGAAATAGTATTGGATACAATTTAAAATTGGATTTAAAATTATAGTTCGATATAATTTAAGAATACTTACTTTGAGTATTTATTCTTAAACGAGTTGGACTCGCGCAAATCAAATTGTTGTTTGAACATTGGATGGTCATTAATTCAAAGATTAATTAATTGGATTAGATTGATTGAATAACATTCTTGGTGTGATCCAAGATTGGCATTGGTTTGTTGGCCAAAGTCAAGATCATTGTCCATCGCAGATGTGTTTGAACCACGAAAGCTTTTTTACATATCGCATGTCTTGGGCAGTTGTGATTTGTTGGCCAAATTCAATGTCACTTCTGTACATCGACGTAGATTGTGAAGCTTTCCCACTGTCAATGGGTCACGCTTAGCTGGAATCATTAAGGTTGTTGAGCCAAAGCCAAGGCTTAGTTGATTCAGAGGAAATAGGTTAGGAAATATATTGGATATATTTACATATATCTAGGAATTGGATGAGATCTAATTGATCTTAGAGATCTACCTAGTTAATTTTCATACAGGTTGTTGGCCAAAGTCAAGGTTGTGTGTTATTTAACGGGATCCTAGCCCACTAGGAAACTAGATTTCCCGAGTACTCTACAGAGGGTTAGAGGCTCGCCGAAAAATAGTGGGAGGCCAATATTAAATTTGCAATTTCGTTTAATACTTGCTTACACGCGCTCTTTTCATTTATTTATCATCGTAATAAATATATATTAGTTGGACTAATATTAATATTGATTTCTTTGAATAGTTAGATTGTACAAGACACTACTCCACTTGTAGTTGGTCATATAGTTGGACTATAATAACCATTACATTTTGAGTGTACCCAAAATCGTTGATTGGATAGTTGGACTATTGCAAACGAGATGGCTGGAAAGATTAGCGTTAAGGGACATAATCCTGGGTGAAAAATGTCTTTAACGGCGTAAATTTTCCAGATTGGGAAATGAATCTCAGGATAGTCCTGGGAGTTGAGAAGTTACTCTATTGGATAGAGAATCCTCTCGGGCCCTAAGCCCGGAGTTGAGCAAATAGTAGAGCATGAGCTTAGGAAGACTCATCGTGATGATAACTTTAGTGCTCAATCCGTTATGCTTGCCGTAATGACTCCTTAATTTCGTCGTTAGAACGAAGGATTAGATCCTTATACCATGATGTTGAAATTAAAGGATCTTCATAGATCTGACCTTAGATCTTAGAAGTATGAATTGTAAAAGAAGCTCTTTCGCTCGCGTATGTCACAGGGTATATCTATCGAGCACTATGTGTCGCAGATGATTGCTGATATCGAACAGCTAGGTTAGCTATGCATTACCTACGAGGCCGAGACTTCCATAGATTTGATCTTACAGTCTTTGCCCGAATGATGGGGCGGGTTCATCATGAACCAAGAGAAAACTCTTGGAGAGTTAATGGCGATGCTGAAAGAAGTAGAGCCAGAGCTTCTAAAGGGTAAGAAGCGTGAGGCGCACCTTACTTCGACATCCCAGATAGCCAAGGCTGGGCCGAAGGCTTCTAGGTGTGTGAAGAAAAAGAAGAAGAAATGCAAGGCTAAATCATCATTATCTTTTGGGAAGACTAAGGACATATCCCAAGACGTCTGCCTACATTGTGGTAAACGGGGTCACTGGAAGCGTGACTGCCGTGAGTACAAGGCAGAGTTGGAGGAAGTGAAAACGGGCAAGGCTCCGGCTTCAAGTATGTTTGTTATAAACATGTCCACTACTAGTTTTAAAAATTAGATTTTTGATTCTGGATGTGGTACTCACATATGTACTGATGTGCATGATCTGCTGACTAGCAAGATACTAGATTCAGATGAGATCGACCTACGAGTCAGAAACAAGATGAGAGTCGTTGTTTTGGTTGTGGGAACCTAAGTTTTCGAACTGCCTTTTGGGCATGTACTTAAATTAGGAAACTGTTATAATGTACCTAGTTTGACTAGAAACATTATCTCTATATCTAGTTTAACCTGTTACGGATATACCTTTATGTTCCAGAACACTGGGTGTTTTGTTTATAATGATGATATTGAGATATACACATTAGATGTGAATAACAGTATTTATATTTTGAATATAAATGAATCTCAAACATATAAAAATGACAAACAAAAGGCTCAAACTAAGTAACACATATGAAACTTATCTGTGGCATTGTTGTCTGGGACACATTAACGAGACTCGTATATCCACACTTTTGAAGAGTGGATAATTGGACGGATTTGATCCTAATTCATATGATGTCTGTAAATCTTATTTATTAGGCAAAGTGCCTAAAACGCTTTTTAGCGGTAAAAGTGTATGTGCCACCGAGCTGTTAGCCCTCGTTCATGGTGACGTATGTGGGCCCATGTCTAGCTAGGCTAGAGGTGGATATCAATACTTCATAACCTGTACGGATGTTGCATCGCGTTATGGTTATGTGTGTCTTATGAAATACAAGTTGGAAACATTTGATAAAATCAAAGAGTTTCGACACGAAGTAGAGAAAAACAGACTGGTAAAAGTATTAAAAATATTACGGTTGGACAGCGGTATAGAATACTTAAGAAATGAGTTTCAAGATTATTTGAAAGAGTATGGTATTCTTTCACAGTGGACTCCTCACGGAACACCTCAATTGAGTGATGTGTCCGAATAGAGAAACCAAACTTTGTTGGACATGGTAAGGTTAATGATGAGTCGCACTAAGCTATCAATTTCCTTCAAGAGATACGTATTGAACAGTGCAATACTTATTTTGAATAAGGTACCAAAAAAGTCTGTTGGACAGACTCCATATGAAATATGGACAAAAAAGAAATCAGGTTTCTCATTCCCGAAGATTTGGGGATGTTGGGCATATAATTGAACGTTTGGATGGTACCAAACTAGAACCCAAATCGATAAGTGCCTATTTGTAATTGATTATCCTAGGGAAACCAAATTCCACAACCCATAAGAGAACAAAATATTTGTTGCTCTTCATGCGATTTTCCTTAGAGGAATTCCTAAATGCAGTGGTAAGTGGGAGGAAAGTAAAACCCGATGAAAATCAGAGTAATAATGTTCCTGGCACTGATCCCTAACGGAACATGAACAGTTCATCAGGGATGAGACTGTTCCACAATCTTCTAATACACAAGAACCGCGTAGGTCGGAGAGAGTTTGAAAACAACCTAAGAGGTATGGGTTTCTGATCTCACCTCACGTAGACATTAGTCTTATTGAGGATAATGAATCGGCTATGTATAAGGAAGTGATACGAGGTATCGACTCCATTTATGGCAAAGTTCCATGAATTCTGAAATGGATTCCATGTATACAACCAAGTTTGGACACTGGTTGATGTACCAGAAGGCATTGTGTCTATTGGTAGCAAATGGGTCTTCATGGTGAAGACTAACATGGATGGCAACATAAAAACGTATAAAGCTAGGCTTATAGCGAAAGGGTATCATCATCAACATGGTTTCGATTACGACGAAACCTTTTACTCATTGCCATGATTAAATCCATTTGGATAATGCTTGCTATTGCTGCATATTTCGATTATGTATTATGTTAGATGGACGTCAAAACCGCTTTCCTTAACGGAAACCTTTTGGAGGATGTTTTATACAACACCTGACGGTTTTATCATGCCAAAACATGCAAACAAGGTTTGCAAGTTAAATCGATCCATTTGTGGATTGAAGCAAGCATTGCGTTCTTGGAACCAACGTTTTGATGAGATCATAATGGTATATGGTTTCATTCAAAACAATGATGATTCTTGTGTATATAAGAAGGTCAGTGGGAGCGCACTGACAATGATTGTCCTATACGTTGATGATGTATTACTTCTTAGCAATGACATTCCCATATTTAAATCGATGAAAGCTTGGCTTTCATTAAAATTCTCCATGAAAACTTGGGAGATGCAACCTTTATTCTAGGAATAAAGATCTACTAGGATAGATCTAAAAGTTGTTGGCACTCTCCGAGAACTCGTACATTGACAAACATGTACGCGACCTGGTATCTCATATGCGTTGAGCATCTGCGGTCACTATCAGGCCGATCCAGGTGATGGTCACTGGATTGATGTTAAGAATATCCTTTAGTATCTTAGATTAACTAAGGATGTTTTCTTAATTTATGGAGATGGAGGACTTGAGGTGACTATGATCACCGATGTAAGTTTCCAAACCGATAAAGATGACTATAAGTCGCAATAAGGGTACATATTTTGTTTGAACAACGGAACAATGAACTGGAATTCTTCCAAGCAAGATACTGTTGCCGATTCAACAATAAAAATGGAATATATTATTGTGGTTGAGGCAGCAAAAGAAGCATTTTGGATCTATAAAATTTCTAATTAGATGCTACAGCACAGGCTAAAGAATTACGGTGTTATCAATGATCCAAGTATATACATCGAACGGTTTCATCTGATTCATGAGATCATACATCGTGGCGATGTCAAGATCGAAAGATCGCATCAGATGATAACCTTGCATATCCGTTGGTGAAAGCGATATCTCAGCATAAGCATGAGCGACCCGTACATAGTTCAGGTGTTGGACACTTGAGTGATTGGCTATAGGCCAAGAGGGAGATTGTTGGACAATTATGACCCATAGCATCACTATTTGTAAAAGACACGCTATTTTTTGTACAAATTAACTATGTGACAAAGGAAATTACTCTTTTATCATTTGTAATTGGATTACTTGGATATATAAATGATAAAAGTCCATATGATTAGTACCGGATTAATAAGATATGAGACAGTATTAATCCATGAAAGGTTTAATCATTAAATATCCCTAGTCGTAGTATTATCGAGACTGGAGATCGATAATGTGGAATAGGCTAGTATTGCACTTGTGCGCGTTATGGAAGCTTAACGACATAGTTCTCATATATTTAAGTATTGGATACTTATGCAAGTGTGATATGAGGTTCTGATAACCGTTGTACCGGGAACAGCTTCGCTCTGGATAGACCCCTCGGAATCTCATTGGTAGTATGACTATATGTCTATGGGAATCCGAATCAGGGTAGGTGTATTTGGTCTTAACCTGATACTTGCATCGCTAATACTTGCGACAATCAGTACGCTTTGGTTTTGGTCGTCGAGAGCTTTAACAGGTTCTGTGTACGCCTCTTCTGGTATACTGAGAATCGTAGTGTTTTGGGTGTGATGTCAAGATGGAAGTATCACTTCAGTCAGATGGAGATCATCACGCAGGGATACAGAACTGGTACTCTTAAATACTGCAGCTATCGGGATAGTATGACTAGGTCATGATAATCCGATTACAGAGACTAGTTGCCAGTGATCTGATATATGCTTCGTATGGGGCAAACACAATTCAAGCCCTAGGCCTAGTATGTGACATCCTATACTGAATCGGAATACGTAATATATTGTACACTATGCCTGATCTAGATTATATATATTCCATGTTGAATATATTTCTGGAGAATTGGGTCGGCACGGTGCTTTGCTAGAAGCCAACCATGTCTTGCAAATCGGTAAGAATGTGGTACCGGGTACGCACGTGTTCGGATAGTCCGATGACCGTATTTACTGCCAACTTATCCAGGGATCTCTTGGGTCACTTCCCAAAGATTTACCGATAACATTTGACTCGAACAGAATTAATCTGGGATTAATTATGAGAGAGAAAATTAATATGGGATTAATTACGACAAGAATTAATCTGGGATTAATTATAAGAGAAAGAATTATTCTGGGATTAATTGCGTCGAGAATTTATCGAGGATTAAATTCGTCGAGAGGAGAGAACGCGATTAATTTAGAATTAATCGGCAAAATGAATTTAATAGTGAAATTAGATTTTACTATTTAATTAATTGGGCTAAAATAATATATTAGATATATTAATTGAATTTGGATTTCAATGCGGAATTAAAATTGGATTTTAATTCAAGTGAACGAATTAATTTGGAATTAATTCGCAAGCGACTTTCGTAATAATTTTGCGAGGCATTATTATTTAATTAAATCGGATTTAATTACGTCGCAATGAAAAATTCGTTTAATTGGATTAAACAAACCCGAGCCCGAAATGTGTAGTCTCATCCAACTTAAATTTTGAATTTAAGTGTGGGACCCACTAACTTACATCACCAGTCAATCTAGTTGATGGAAGTGGTTGAGAGCATTTAATGGAAACTTGCTCAACACACTTTGACTTTTCCTTTTAGAAAAGCATATACACTTTTTGGAAAAAGATTTTGGTAATTGTTTTTTGGAAAAACAAAACACAAAAACTTCATCTCTCTTCTCCTCTCCCATGGCCGAACCTTACACTCTCTTGGAGAGAAATTTTTTGCTTTCAATTTTGATCGATGCTAGTAAATTAAGAGTCAAAATAAGGAGATAGGGAAACTCACCCTTGAGTTTGGAATACAAAAGAAAGCTTGGAGCTTCCACACATCCATGAAAAAGTTTTGAATCTCAACCGATCAAAGTAAGTAATTTCCGCAACTTGTCTTTGATTTATTCACACACAAATCATTTTAGTGATCTTGTTGTTGGGTTTTTTAGGTCAAACCAATATCAATTAAGCAAATAAAATGTGTGAATACGCAAAGAAGATAGTGGAAAATACTTACAATGCTCGGTTGGATGTAGAAGAGAAGTTCAAAACTTTGCCTCCATGGTTGTTGCTCCAAGCTTTTCCTTTGATGTATGTTGATCTTCCAAGCATCTCCTTGAATTCCAAACTCATGGATATGTTTCCCTAACACCATTGTAAGACTCCTTGGATGTGCTAGCACCTTTGATTTTGAAGCAAAATCAAGAAGCAAAAGAGCCATAGGCTCACAGCAATGGAGAGAAAAAACAAGGCCAAGTTTCGGCCAAGAGAGGAAGAATGAGAGATAGTTTTTCTTTTGGTATATTTTGTTTCTAAAACCAATTACCCTATGAAAAGTCAACTCCAAATTTGGTATATGCTTTCCAAAAAGCATAAAGCAAATTGGAGGGAAAATTGGCATTCAATGCCTCCATCTACTCCCATCATGAATAGTGACTGGATGTCAATCACAAAAAGGTGACATGACTTCCATCACTAAAGTGACAGGCGATGTGACTTGTGGGCCCCACTTTAATTCAAAATCCAAGTGGGCCCGCAAACACATTCCGAGCTCGGGTTCGTTAATTCCAAAATAAAGAATTTTCCGTTGCGACATAATTAAATCAAATTTAATTAAATAATTATGCCTAGCAAAATTACTATTCACGTCTCTCGCGAATTAATTCTAAACTAATTCGTTTGCCGCGTCGAAATCTAATTTCATTTAATATATCGAAAATATTATTTTATCGATTAATTCCAAATTAATCGTTCTCTCTCTTTTAATTGAATTTTATCCCAGATAAAATTCTCCGCAATTAATCCTAGATTAATTTTCTCTCTCTTATAATTAATCCCAGATTAATTATGTGCGAGTTATACGTCATCGGTGAATCTTCAGGAAACGACCCATGAGATCCCTGGATATGTTGGCAGTAAATCCGGTCGTCGGACTATCCGAAAACGTATGTACCAGGTACCACGTTTTTACTGATTTACAAGACATGGTTGGCTTCTAGCAAAGCACCATGCCTACCCATTTCTCCATAAATATTCTTAAGGAATATGTAATATGTGTCAGGTGTAGTATATGTCTTATTGCGTATTGCGATCCAGTATCAGATGTCACATGCTAGGCCTAGGGCTGGAATTGTGGCTGCCCCGTACGAAGCATATATCGGATCTCTGGTAACTAGTCTCTATAATCGGATAAGTATGACCTAGTCATATTATCGTGATGACTACAGTACATAAGAGTACTAGTTTCGTATCCTACGTGATCATCATCTCCATATGACTGGAGTGATACTTCCTTCTTGACATCACACCCAATACACTACGAATCTCAATATACCCAGAAGAGACGTACATGGAACCTGTTAAAGCCCCAGACGACCAAAACCAAAGTATATTGATTGTCGCAAGTATTAGCGATGTAAGTCTCAGGTTAAGACCAAATACACCTACCCTGATTCGGACTCCCTTAGACACATAGTCATACTACCAATGGATTTCCGAAGGGTCTATCCAGAGCAAAACTATTTTCGTACCATCGGTAAACACAACCTCCTATTACACTTGCATGAGTATCCAATACCCAAATATATGAGAACTATATCGTTATGCTTTCATAACACGCACAAGTGCAATACTAGTCTATTTCGCATTATCGATGTCCAATCTCGATAACACTACGACTGGGGATATTTTAATGATTGAACCTTAGTGGATTAATATTGTCACATATCTTATTAATTCAGAACTAATCATATGGACTTTTATCATTTATGTATCTGGGTAATCCAATTACAAATGATAAAAGAGCAATTTTCTTTGTCACATAGTTAATTTGTACAACAACACCATGTTCTGTATAAATAGTGATGATATGGGTCATAATTGTCCAACAATCTCCCACTTGGCCTATAGCCAATCACTCAAGTGTCCTACGCTTGAACTATGTACGGGTCGCTCAAACTTCTGCTGAGAAACAGCTTTCGTCAGCGGATTTGCAAGGTTATCATCTGATGTGATTTATTCGATCACTACATCGCCACGATGTATGATCCGACGAATCAGATGAAACAGCTGAAGTATATACTTGGATCGTTGATGAGACCATTAATTCTTTAGCCTGTGTTGTAGCCTAGCTCAGTTGCTAACAGAATTATACCTAATCTAATTAGGATTATATAGATCAAAAACGCTTCCTTTGCTGCCTCAGCTGCAGCAATATTCCACTTTTATTATTTATTCGGCAACAGTATCTTGCTTGGAAGATTCCCAGCTCATTGTTCCGTTATTCAAACTATATAGTACCCTTATTACGACTTACGGTCATTTTTGTCGGTTAGGAAACTTGCAAAGGTGAACCCAGCATTTCAAGTTCTCCTTCTCCATAAATTAAGAACGCATCCTTAGTTCGTCTAAGATACTTAAGGATGTTCTTAACATCAATCCAGTGACTATCACTTGGATTGGCCTGATGTGACTCCATATGCTAAAGAATATGAGACACCAGGTAGCATACATTTATTTCAATGTACGAGTTCTCGGAGAGTGCCAACAACTTTTAGATCTATCCCAATAGATCTTTATTCCTAGAATAAAGGTTGCCTCTCCCAAGTATTCTACGGAGAATTTTCATGAAAGCCAAGCTTGCACCGATTGTAATATGAGAATGTCATTTCCAAGAAATGACATATCATCATTATTTAGGACAATCACTATCAGTGCACTCCCACTAACCTTCTTATATACACAAGAATTATTTTCGTTTTGAATTAAATCATATACCATTATGATTACATCAAAACGCTGGTTCCAAGAACGCAATGTTTGCTTCATTCCATAAATGGATCAAATTAACTTGCAAACCTAGTTTGTATGTGTTGGTACGACAAAATTGTCAGGATGTTTATAAACATCCTCCAAAAGGTTTCTGTTTAAGGAAAGTGATTTTGACGTTCAGCTACCATATTTCATAAATGAAACATACAACATTAGCAAGCATTATTGTAGGACACAGAAACTGACGACGTTGTTCTAGGCTCACGACCTAGTTGGGAGTACGGAATAGCTCGCGGGGAACTAAACCGGAGAAATAACATGGAGTCGCCACCCAGTATGAACTGGGAAAATGTGATTTAAGGCCGCACTCACCCCTCGCAAGGGAATACCTCAAACCGTTGGGTTCGGAATGGTCCCTTACTTATGTCACTTGTAATGATGTGATTTGTGTAATAAACTAAGTGAATCTACGCAACATGCTCATGAACAACCTATATCTAAAAGAAAAATCCTATGTCTAAGTTTACATGCTTGAAAAGTAAGTTATCACCACGGCAAACACACAATAACACACGGCAATCCCATGAACATGCTGCAATCATATAATGCGGAAAACAAATAACAACATAAACATAATGAAAATTCCAAACGCAAAATAAATAACTAATCATGCTTAAAAATAAACAACTAAATCATGCTTAAAGATAAATAACATACTAAACTAAATCATGCTTACAAAGATAAATAACGTACTAGCAACCTAATCATGCTCAAATACATGGTTGGATGAAATGAAATACGTGTGTCTCTCAGTGGTACGTGGCATTGTATCCCGAGTGCAAACTGCACTACCGTCCATTCAGATTCAGCTACGGAATTTACGTCCGGGTTTCCATCTGATATACCACAAAATAGAACACGCATTACATCCATCCGGAATTCACATCATGCCTCAACAAACGACTCTCATGCGATAATATATTAAATAAATAAAAGAAATGAAAGATAATAAATAAAGAAGGTGCCCTCAGGTCTAACCTCTTTTTTCGTCTCTCGAAAGCGCGTTACACGGCCGTCGGAAGGGTTGATGTTCCGCAACTTTTCTGGTTCACTAATCCAATATTTTTCCTCGCTGTTTCACTGTTTGAGCTGCTGTTTTCACTCCGTTTCGCTGCTGTTTTCGTCATATTTTCTGGTTACTATTTTAAGGCAAATATGGGACTGTTTTGGTGGTTTTTAAGGGGTATTGGGCTGCTGTTTTTTGGTGTTATTTGGGTGCAGTTTTAGTCACTGTTTCGGGCATTTTTTGGACTATTTATGGGGCAGTTTGGGGTAGTAAGTTGCGGCAATTTAAAGGGATTTATGGGGTGTATTTTTCACTATTTTGCGTCGGTCAGAGGGCTGTAACGTGTTTGTGGCAATGGGTTGTTGGCGTGTTGGTGGGGCAAATGTGCTACTGTTTTAGGTCAGTGAATGGTGCGGCAATTTAAGGGTTTGTGAGCTGTATTGAAAGGTACGTGAGCTGTGTTGAAGGATACACGAGCTGTGCTGAAGGAGGGCAGTTGGGCATGGATTGAAGGCAGGCTGGATGAGGGGCTGATGCGTGAAACAAGGGCTGTGTGGAGTTGGGTTTCACGTGTGTGTATGAGGGGTGAAATCGGTGGAGGGCCTTGAGTGGTCTTGTTGATTTGTGGCCGATGTGGGACGTGTGAGGTCTGAGTGGCTATTATTGTTCATGCGTTAGTGGGGGTCTTGTTTGCTTGTCGATGTGGGATTAAGAGGTGAGGATGATGTGGGGAGTGGTCGTGTGAGTGGGTGATGGCTGGAAGGGCAATGGCGTGAAGCTTTAAAGGGGGGACGTGAGGTATGGACTTGTCGCGGTCTGTTTGAATAAAGATGGGGTGTGTGCGCGTTATTTTGTTGAGGCTGATTGGTTTGTTTTTGCATTACATTAAGGGAGGCCGAGAGTTTAGCTAGGGTTTATTTATGTTGTTGACTGCCGAGAGTTGATGAGGGAGAGAAATAGTGTTTAGGCGAGAGAGAGAGAGGCCGTGAATGAATCAAAAGTCTTAGGGTTATTTTTTGTGTTTGGGCGTGAGTCTCTTTGGTTATTTTTTTTTTTGTGAATGAGCCAGGGGTTTCAAGGTTGGTTTTGGTTCTTTTTATAGGAGAGGGTTATGTTTATCCTTGTTTGAATAGGAAAGGGATTTGTGTAATTATGGGGGATATTTTTAATTAGTGTGGGATAAGGAAAAATCTTTTATTAGGGAAATGATTTGATTTAATTTGATTTATTCTCTTTTGATTAGGGATATGATTTGATTGTATCTTTTAATTAGGGAATGTAATTTAAGTGAATTAGGAAAGCTTTTGATGGGATTTTATTTTGACTTTATTTAATTTTGGTATGTAATTTATTTAATTTGGGAAGGTGATTTGGTTTGATTTCAACATGTGTTTAATGTGTGGATTTTTTTAGGGAAGTGATTTAATGGACTTGGGCGTGTGGCTTGGTTTATGTGTGTGGGCTTGGTGTGTGTCTTGCGGGGGTTTGGGCTAAGGATGTGTTTTAAAACGGAGGTCCAACAAGCGAACCCACAGCTACTCCAGCGAATTAAATCCAACAATGTGTCAATTCTTGACTTTTCCCTTCCGACGTTCGTTACCCGCGGCCTTCACAATCAAAGAGGTAGTGTCTCCATACGAGACTCATCATAGGGACTTATATGCAAAAATACAGTGCCTACAGTCGCCCCCACTTTGATGGGACTTGTGCAGTGTGTGACAATGACAGTCCTATCAAAGTTTATGCAATGCATTTTTACTTAACTGGCTCGCCAGCTGCCACCTGGCTTGCCTGTTGCTCTGAACTGAATTGATGATGTGCCCTTCCTGGTGTGCTAAACCCCGTACCTAGGGTGTTGCGGTAGTCCACAATAGTCCACAATAGTCCACAATAGTCCACATGCCATACCTGGCGTGCTAAACCCCGTACCTAGGGTGTCGCGGTAGTCCATAATAGTCAACAATAGTCCACGATAGTCCACATGCCATACCTGGCGTGCTAAACCCCGTACTTAGGGTGTCGTGGTTGCATCTACATACCTAGAGTGTCGTAGAGTTGATTTTGTTGTGACATACCCGGCGTGCTAAACCCCATACCCGAGGTGTCGCAGTTGCGTCTCCATACCTAGAGTGCCGCAGTGATGTCTCCATACCCGGAGTGTCGTACCTGGCGTGCTAAACCCTATACCCGAGGTGTCGCAGTTGCGTCTCCATACCTAGAGTGTCGCAGTGATGTCTCCATACCTGGAGTACCGTATCTGGCAAGCTAAACCCCATACCTGAGGTGTCGCGGTTGTGTCTCCATACCTAGAGTGTCGCAGTGATATCTCCATATCCGTAGTGCCGTACCTGGCATGATAAACCCCATACCCGAGGTATCGCGGTTGCGTCTCCATACCTAGAGTGTCGCAGTGATGTCTCCATACCCGGAGTGCCGTACCTGGCAAGCCAAACCCATACCCGAGGTGTCGCAGTAATATCTCCATACCTGGAGTGCTGATGATGTGTATCTCCCCGGAGTGCTGATGATGTGTATCTCCATACCCGGAGTGCCAATTTAAGTTGAGGATCTTGTTCCCTGAATTATGGGTATTGTTCCTGTGGGTCTTGTTCCCGATTTGAGTTGAGGGTTTTATTCCCTGAATTATGGGTCTTGTTCCCGATTTGAGTTGAGGGTCTTGTTCCCTGAATTGTGGGTCTTGTTCCCGTGGATCTTGTTCCCGATTTAAGTTGAGGGTATTATTCCCTGAATTGTGGGTCTTGTTCCCGTGGGTCTTGTTCCCGATTTGAGATGAGGGTCTTGTTCCCTGAATTGTGGGTCTTGTTCCTGTGGGTCTTGTTCCCGATTTGCGTTGAGGGTCTTGTTCCCTGAATTGTGGGTCTTGTTCCCGAACTGTGTTGAGTGTGGGCTTTATTCCTAAACTGTGTGGAGAGTAGGCTTTGTTCTCGAGCTGTGTTAAGAGTGGGCTTTATTTCCGAACTGATTGTGGGCTTTGTTTCCGATTTGTGCTGAGAGTGGGCTTTATTCCCGAACTGAACTGATGGTGGGCTTTGTTCCCGAACTGTGCTGAATGTGGCCTTTGTTCCCTGGGCTTTATTCCCGAGCTGTGTAGAGAGTGGGCTTTATTCCTGAACTGTGTTGAGAGTGGGCTTTGTTCCCTGGGCTTTATTCCCGAACTGTGTAGAGAGTGGGCTTTGTTCCCGAACTGTGTTGAAATAGGGCTTTATTCCCATGGGCTTTATTCCCGAACTGTGTTGAAATAGGGCTTTATTCCCCTGGGCTTTATTCCCGAACTGTGTTGAGAGAGGGCTTTGTTCCCCTGGGCTTTATTCCCGAACTGTTACTGATGATGGGTGGGCCTCATTCCCCTGGGCTTTATTCCCGAACTGTTACTGATGATGGGTGGGCCTCAACCCTGAACTGATACTGATGTGGGCCTCACCCCCAAGCTGATACTGATGTGGGCCTCGCCCCAAATTGATATGGGCCTCGTCCCAAACTGATTCTAATGAAGGCATCGCCCCAAACTGATACTGACGTGGGCCTCACCCCAAACTGATGTGGGCCTCGCCCCAAACTGATATTAATGTGGGCCTCGCCCCAAACTGATACTAATGTGGGCCTCGCCCTAGGACTCATCCCCAAAACTGATGCTGATGTGGGCCTCGACCCTGGATTTATTCCCAAAGACTGCTGATAATGCGGGCTTCGCCCCCTAGGATTCATTCCCGAATTCATTCCAAAACTCCGATGATGTGGGCCTCGACCCTGTGATTCATTCCCGGATTCAATCTAAAACTCTGACGATATGGGCGTCGACCTTGGGATTCATTCCCGGATTCATTCCAAAACTCTAACGATGTGGGCCTCGACCCTGGGATTCATTCCCGGATTCATTCCAAAACTCTGACGATGTGAGCCTCGACCCTGGGATTCATTCCCGAATTCATTCCAAAACTCTGACGATGTGGGCCTCGACCTTGGGATTCATTCCCCAAACTGCTGATAGTGTGGGCCTCGGCCCTAGGATTCATTCCCGAAACTGATGATGTTATGTTGCTGTTTCTGGTTGGCTTGCATTTGCCGCTTTCTCATTTTCTTTAAAACCTGCGAACAAAAACAAGACAAAGATTGCGTGTATATGACGTGTATGCAAGCATGAATGTGTTTCCTATTCCGATGGGTTAGGTTTTCCTTGTGCTCTTCGGTGCTTCTTGCCTACAAAAGTCTTTGGTCGTCCCCTAGGTCTGCTTGCAATTTCCTTCTACCAGTTCTCTTCTGGTGATTGCTCAGTTTCCTTTGGTCTCATGGCTCAAGTTCTCGTTATATCCCTTTATCCGCGGGGTGGTAGACTGGTCGCCCCCAGTCTTGATATAGCTTTCTACTTTCTGCTTTCCGCTGTTTACATTAGGTCAATGTGGACCATATGATACGGCATTCTACATCATCATATTATATCACATGCTACAGAATGGTCCCAATAGTTACACATATTATTGCCCTCAAAGAATGCCTAGTATTGAAACCAGAGAACCTTCAAAACATTCAATGCAACTCAAATCCAAGTCTTTGAATAAATGATCTAAGCCAGACTCAAAGTGTGTGTGTGCAAAGGTTCCTTTGCAGATTCATCCCCAGGTAAGCCAACTCAATGATTTCGTCAAAAAACTGGGATCGATGGGTCAAACCAACCTAGATGTCTCAATTATGCCTGCAGTTGCTTTTCTGTGCTCAATGTGGTATGGTTTTCTTTCTCTTTTGTCTCTTTCTTTTTTTCTTTTCATTTTGAATTTCTTTTTTTCTTTTTCTTTTTCTCTTCTTTTTTTTTTTTCTTTCTCTTTTTTTCAACACACCTTACCCTTTAAGGTAGCATTTCTCCTCATGGTGGTCCTAATACTCGCCCATGGGTAGCTTCAGGCTTATCGGTTATAAGTGGTTCTATTCTTTTCTTTAGAGACTTTTCTTTCATTTTCAACCATACCACACATTATAACATAAGCAAATCGAGAAAGACATCTAAGCAACGGTCATTCACCGACCTACAATTCTTCAACTAGTCACCTTGCCAACTACTCAGGTTTTCTCCACTAAGAACCTATAGTGAAGTGCTTACGAGTCTAACATAGGTCAATCATTCAAAGTATCAGATAAAAGCACATCAAGGTTTATCATTTCTAAGATTTCTCCCTAAGCAAACGATTTCATCATTGGACTTATGTCTAACTATCAAGTGCTAAAAACAAACAATTTTGTTTCTCTTTCTTTTTTTTTTCTTTTTCTTTTTCTCTCTTTTTTCTATTTTTTTTCTTTTTTTCTTTTTCTTTCGGGCCCACCATGGTCTTTCTATCTTTGCCGTAAAATTTTCTGTTTCTCGGCTTCCTTTTCTCGATATCCATGTTTGCTAAACTCTTCTTGACAAATCTTTTTTTTCTAACCCAACAGATATCTATGATGTCTTTTAAGACACATGGTTAACGTGATGTGTGTATGCGTGAGATGCATGAAATGCGTACGATGCATGGAATATATAAGTCGGCCCATTACCATTTTAAAGCATTTCATCATACTGTTGCGAGGTGCAAACTTGTCCCAGTTGAAAAAGGTCCAACAGGTTTACACTTTTGCGATAACATGGCTAAACAACTTCAAATGATATGAGGCCCAAACATAAGATGGCCCATCGGCATTTTAGAAGCTTTTGACCCAACTGTAAAAGGACACAAAATCGTCCCAGTTTAAATGGCCCAACAAGCTCACATCTTTTGACAAAAGGTCCAACTGGATCCAAATGACGACGGCCCAAAACATCAACATACAGAATAATTTCTACTAAATCTACGACTAAGGTTCACATGTGGGTTTACGGGAGTGTGGACAAAGGCTCTCTTTGACGAATGATTTTCCACAACTAGGACTCGTCACTCAAGGGTTCAAGCGACCAAGTGAACGCACCTTTTTTATACCTTACGGTACGTGCTAACGAGTTACGGTGTGTGACTAACTGTCGAATGAATTTCCCATTGTAGATTCCCCAGAGAGAGGGTGGAGTGAACTCTCTTAAATACCCAAGTCTCTTAGGCTCTTATCGCCTTGGTGATAGGAATAAACAACGAGTCCTCCAAACTAGCCGTCACAACGAGCTATGGGTAATGATTATCTCGATGTCTTCATATCTTTTCCTTATAGTAAGGTAGTGAATGAAGGAAGACATCGAACCATCACATAGCCTTAACAATGCCTTTGATTAAACCCCCTCAACCCACTATAGACACGGTTAACTAAAGCATAAATCATAATCATTACAAGACATTATTTCGGGGCCAATTCTCTATCCCAGTGGAGTCGCCAGACTGTAGGACACAGAAATTGACGACGCTGTTCTAGGCTCACGGCCTAGTTGGGAGTATGGAATAGCTCGCGGGGAACTAAACCGGAGAAATAACATGGAGTCGCCACCCAGTGTGAACTGGGAAAATTTGATTTAAGGCCGCACTCACCCTTCGCAAGGGAAGACCTCAAACCGTTGGGTTCGGAATGGTCTCTTACTTATGTCACTTGTAATGATGTGATTTGTGCAATAAACTAACCGAATCTACGCAACATGCTCAAGAACAACCTATATATAAAAGATAAATCCTATGTCTAAGTTTGCATGCTTGAAAAGTAAGTTATCACCACGGCAAACACACAATAAACACACGGCAATCCCATGAACATGCTGCAATCATATAATGCGGAAAATAATAACAACATAAACATAATGCAAATTCCAAACGCAAAATAAATAACTAATCATGCTTAAATAAAACAACTAAATCATGTTTAAAGATAAATAACATACTAAACTAAATCATGCTTACAAAGATAAATACCGTACTAGCAACCTAATCATGCTCAAATACATGGTTGGATGAAATGAAATACGTGTGTCTCTCAAGTGGTACGTGGCGTTGTATCCCGAGTGCAAACTGCACTACCGTCCATTAGGATTCGGCTATGGAATTTACGTCCGGGTTTCCATCCGATATACAACAAAAAGAGAACACGCATTCCGTTCATCCGGAATTCACATCATGCCTCAACAAACGACTCTCATGCGATAATATATTAAAATAAATAAAAAAATGAAAGATAATAAATAAAGAAAGTGCCCTCAGGTCTAACCTCTTTTGTCGTCTCTCGAAAGCGCGTTACATTAAGGGAGGCCGAGAGTTTAGCTAGGGTTTATTTATGTTGTTGACTGACGAGAGTTGATGAGTGAGAGAAATAGTGTTTAGGCGAGAGAGAGAGAGGCCGTGAATGAATCAAAAGTCTTAGGGTTATTTTTTGTGTTTGGGCGTGAGTCTCTTTGGTTATTTTTTTTTTTTTGTGAATGAGCCAAAGGTTTCAAGGTTGATTTTGGTTCTTTTTATAGGAGAGGGTTGTGTTTATCCTTGTTTGAATAGGAAATGGATTTGTGTAATTATGGGGGATATTTTTAATTAGTGTGGGATAAGGAAAAATCTTTTAATTAGGGAAATGATTTGATTTAATTTGATTTATTCTCTTTGATTAGGGATATGATTTGATTTGTATCTTTTAATTAGGGAATGTAATTTAAGTGAATTAGGAAAGCTTTTGATGGGATTTTATTTTGACTTTATTTAATTTTGGTATGTGATTTATTTAATTTGGGAAGGTGATTTTGTTTGATTTCAACATGTGTTTAATGTGTGGATTTTTTTAGGGAAGTGATTTAATGGGCTTGGGCGTGTGGCTTGGTGTATGTGTGGGCTTGGTGTGTGTCTTGCGGGGGTTTGGGCTAAGGATGTGTTTTAAAACGGAGGTCCAACAAGCGAACCCGCAGCTACTCCAGCGAATTAAATCCAACAATGTGTCAATTCTTGACTTTTCCCCTCCAACGTTCGTTACCCGCGGCTTTCACAATCAAAGAGGTAGTGTCTCCATACGAGACTCATCATAGGGACTTATATGTAAAAATGCAGTGCCTACAATTATCCAAATGGATTTAATCATGGCAACATGTAAAAGATTTCATTGTAATCGACACAATGTAGATAACGATACCTTTTCGCTACAAGCCTAGCTTTGTACGTTTGTTTGTTGCCATCCATGTATGTCTTCCTTGAAGACTCTTATAGTACCAATAGGCACAATGCCTTCCGGTACATCAACCAGTGTCCAGACTTGGTTGGTATACATGGAATCCATTTCGGACTTCATGGCACTTTGCCATAAAAGGAGTCGATACCCTGTATCACTTCCTCATACGTAGCCGGTTCGTGTTCCTCAATAAGATTGACATCTTTACGAGGTGAGATCAGAAACCCATACCTCCCAGGTTGTTTTCTGACTCTCCCCGACTTGCGTGGTTCTTGTGTATTTGAAGATTATGGTACAGTTTCATCCCTGATGAACTGTTTGTGTTCCGTTAAGGAATTGGTGCCTGGAACAGTATTATTCTGATTTTCATCGAGTTTTACTTTCCTCTCACTTACCACTACATATAGGTATTCCTCTTAGGAAAACCGAATGGAGAGAAACAATTACATTGTTCTCTTGTGAGTTGTATAAGTACTATACTTGGTTACCTATGATAACCTACAAATTAGGCACTTATCTGATTTGGGTTCTAGTTTGGTATCATCCAAACTTATGCCCAGCATTCCCAAATGTTCAGGAATGAGAAAACCCGATTTCTTTCCTGTTCATATCTAATATGAAATCTATCTAATAGATTTTTATGGAACCTTATTCAAAATAAGTATTGCACTGTTTAATGCCTATCCCTAGAAGGAAATGGTAGCTCAGAGCGACTCATAATTAACCTTACTATGTCCAACAAGGTTCGGTTTCTCTGTTCGGACATACCGTCAAATTGAGGTGTTCCGTGAAGAGTCCACATTGAAAGAATACTATACTTTTTCAAGTAATCGAGAAAATTATTGCTTAAGTATTTTCCACCACGGTCTAACCGTGACGGTTTAATACTTTAGCCGGTCTGTCTGTCTACTTTGTGTTGAAACACTAAATGTTTCTGACTTGTGTTCTATAAGATACACATAACCACAACGCGATGCCATATCCGTAAAGGTTACGAAGTATTCACATCCACCTCTAGCCTAGCTAGATATGGGCCCACTTACGTCACTATGAACAAGGGCTAACAGATCGGTGGCACTTGTACTTTTACCAAGTAAAAGGTGTTTTAGGCACTTTGCCTAATTAAACTAGATTCGTAGAAATTATTTTAATTAGAATCAAATCTGTCCCAGTATCTACTATTCAAAAGTGTGGATATATGAGTCTTGTTTTTGTGTCCCAAACAGCAATGCCACAAATAAGTCTCATCTGATTAATTCAGTTTGAGCTATTTGTTTGTCATGTCATACATATGAGATTCATTTATATTCTAAATATAAATACTATTATTCACATCTAATGTGCTTATCTCAATATCATCTTTATAAACAAAAACACTTAGTGTTCTAGAATATAAAGGTATACCCGCAACGGGTTATACTAGATATAGAGATAATGTTTCTAGTCAAACTAGGTACATTATAACAGTTTCCTAATTTAAGTACATGCCCCAATGGCAGTTCCAAAACTTAGGTTACTACAGTTAAAACGGCGACTCACGTCCCATTTTCGACTCGCAGGTCGATCTCAACTGAAATCAGTCTCCTGCTTATCAGCAGATTCCGCACATCAAGACATATTTATGTACCACATCTAGTATCAAAAATCCAATTTTGAAACTAGTAGTGAACATGTTTATGACAAACATGGTTGAAGTCGGAGCCTTGCCCCGCCTTCACCTCCTTCATATCTACCTTGTCCATACGGCAGTCACGCACCCAGTGACCCCATTTACCACAGTTTAGGCAGACATCTTGGGATATGTCCTTTGTCTTCCCGGAAGACTGTAATGATTTTGCCTTTGCCCTTTTTAGAAGCTCTGGCTCTGCCTCCTTGAGCATAGCCTTCAACTCTCCAAGAGTTTTCTCTTGGTTCATAATGAACCTGCCCCAGCTTTCGGGTAGAGACTATAAGATCAAATCTTTGGTAGTCTCGGCCACGTAGGTAATGCCCAACTAACATAGCTGATCGATGTCAGCAATCATCTGCGACACCTAGTGCTCGACAGATGTACTCTCTGACATACACGAGCGAAAGAGCTTCTTTTGCAATTTGTACTTCTAATATCTAAGAATAGATCTATGAAGATCTTAATTTCATCATCATGGTACAAGGATCTAAGCCTTAATTTTGACGACGGAATTAAAGAGTCATTGCGGTAAGCATAACGGATTGAGCACTAAAGTTATCATCACCATGAGTCTTCCAAAACTCACGCTCCACTATTCGCTCAACTCTAGGCTTAGGCTCGAGAGGTTGCTCTATCAAATAGAATAACTTCTCAGTTCCCAGGACTATCCTGAGATTTTATTCCCAATCTGAAAATTGGAGCCGTTTAAAGACATTTTCTCCTAGGATTATGTTCTAAACGCTAATCTTTCAGTTATCTTGATTGCTATAGTCCAACTATCCAATCAACGATTCCAGGTACTATTGAATATAATGATTACTATAGTCTAACTATATAATCAACTATAATTTGATTGGTTATTTCAATATATTGATTACTATAATCCAATTATATAATCAACTATAAATGAAGTAGTTTGAATACAGTCTAACTGTTTAATTAAAACAACAATTAAATATTAGTCCAACTAATATATTTATTTAAAGTAATGACGAAAAATGAAATGAGCGCGTATTGGCAAGTATCTAAATGAAATTGCAAATTTAATACTTGCATCTCACTATTTTTCGGCGAGCCTCTAACCCTCTGTTGAGTACTCGGGAAACCTAGTTTCCTAGTGGGCTAGGATCCCGTTAAATAACACACAACCTTGACTTTGGCCAACAAGCTGTATGATATTTAACTAGGTAGATCTCTATGATCAATTGGATCTCATCCAATTCCTAGATCCAGTAGGTGGACATCCAAGTCCGAAACATATATCTAATATATGCCAATATATCTGATATATTCCCTAACCTTTTTCCTCTGAATCAACTAAGCCTTGGCTTTTTCACAACAAGCTTAATGATTCCAGTTAAGTGGGACCCATTGACCTTGGAAAGCTTCGTAATCGATGTCGATGGACAAGAAGTGATCTTGACTTTGACCAACAAATCACAACTTGGACAAGACATGCGATATGGAACAAAGCCTTCATGATTCAAACACATCCGCGATGGACAAAGGTCTTGACTTTGGCCAACAAACCAGTGCCAATCTTGGATCTTGAGAATGAATCATTCAATGGAAGGAAATCGCTTAATATTTGTTGAGGGTTTTTCGCGTAATTGGCAACCAATTAATTATCTTTGATTAGGTCTCATCATACACCCTTAAACATGCATTCTAAAAGCATAATAAGGCGCGGTAAATAAATTAATAATGATATGCGGATGGATATATAAAACAATTTTTTCCTAGAACAAATCACTCTATTTCCTCTCTCCCGCAAGAAAAAATCTTACTTCTACCCAATTACATAACACTTCTAAAGAAACCTCATTTACATTGAGGGGAATAGGTGAGAAGAGAAATACAAAGAATCAAGAGGTAATAGGCTGGACACGCAGGTCCAATTTAATAAATTCTAAATTTATTACAATAATTTCCAAAATTGCCCTCACCCATCTAATATCCATCTGATATACATTATTCATACATCACATCCATGTATTCACACAAAGCATGTTATCAATCAATCTAATCCAATTAATTCATCTTTAATTAATGACCATTCAATGTTCAAACAATGATTTGATTTGCGCGAGTCCAACTCGTTTTAAGAATAAGTACTCAAAGTACGAATTCTTGAATTATATCAAACTACAATATTAAATCCAATTTAATTTATATTCAATACTAATTCTTTATTTAATTCCAAATTAAATAATTACACTTTATTAATAAGCCTTTGCGACTTAGATTCTAAATCTAATCTTAATAGGTCTCAAAGCCCAATTACATCCAACGTCATTTAATTAAAGTCCAATGGGCTTTTAATTAATTCATAAGGCATGGACTTTGGCAACCAAAGCCCAATAAGGAATCACCCTTTGCCACAAAATTAATTTTGGCCCATTAGGCCAAATTAAATTATAAAGGCCCAATTATTATATTTGGTCTTTATGGAAATGGTTTTAGGCCCAATTGTATCCAACCAATTATCCTAAACCATACTTGGCCCAACCAAGCCCATTAAGCCCAAATACAACATTTTAGCCCAATTCCAAATTAAGCCCAATTAATTAAATTCTAATATTCCAAATTTCACAATTTAATTAATTAAAGTGTAATAGCCATAATTAATTAGTTAAATTAATATTTCCAAAACACCAATTACACTAATTAATCATGCTTTAATTAATCAACTTATGTCCAACACAAATTGAAGCAAAATCAATCCCAACATGCTTCCTAAGCTCTCGATAATATGGTAATTTTTTTATCATTTTGATTTCAATCCAATTAAATCACAAATCAATTTATCCATGTATTTTAAACACATCCAATGGTCTAAAAAATAAAAATCACCAAGAGCTACAAGAGTCCCTCACATTCGGCCAAGCCCTCAAATTTGGGGAAAATTAATCCAATTAATTTTTCTTCAAATTGATCATGCACAACTCAAAGTTAACATATTATAAGCATGCTCAAACAAACAATTTGAACAAAACATGCTCAAATCAAAAATACCCAAATTAAAATTTAAGAACCCTAAATTCAATTTCATGCTTAATCAAGGCTCTGATACCATTGTTGGGTTTTCTAGGTCAAACCAAGATCAATTAAGCAAATGAAATGTGTGAATACGCAAAGAAGATAGCGAAAAATACTTACAATGCTCGGTTGGATGTAGAAGAGAAGTTCAAAACTTTGCCTCAATGGTTATTGCTCCAAGATTTTCCTTTGATGTATGTTGATCTTCCAAGCATCTCCTTGAATTCCAAACTCATGGATATGTTTCCCTAACACCTTTGTAAGACTCCTTGGATGTGCTAGCACCTTTGATTTTGAAGCAAAATCAAGAATCAAAAGAGCCTTAGGCTCACGGCAATGGAGAGAAAAAACAAGGCCAAGTTTCGACCAAGAGAGGAAGAATGAGAGAGAGTTTTTCTTTTGGTATATTTTGTTTCTAAAACCAATTACCCTTATGAAAAGTCAACTCCAAATTTGGTATATGCTTTTCCAAAAAGCATAAAGCAAATTGGAGGGAAAATTGACATTCAATGCCTCCATCTACTCCCATCATGAATAGTGACTGGATGTCAATCACAAAAAGGTGACATGACTTCCATCACTAAAGTGACAGGCGATGTGACTTGCGATGTGACTTGTGGGCCCCACTTTAATTCAAAATCCGAGTGGGCCCGCAAACACATTCCGGGCTCAGGTTCGTTAATTCCAAAATAAAGAATTTTAAGTTGCGACATAATTAAATCAAATTTAATTAAATAATTATGCCTAGCAAAATTACTATTCACATCGCTCGCGAATTAATTCTAAACTAATTCGTTTGGCCGAATTAAAATCCAATTTTAGTTACGCGTTGAAATCTAATTTCATTTAATATATCGAATATATTATTTTATCGATTAATTCCAAATTAATCGTTCTCTCTCTTTTAATTGAATTTTATCCTAGATAAAATTCTCCGCAATTAATCCTAGATTATTTTCTCTCTCTTAAAATTAATCCCAGATTAATTATGTGCGAGTCATACGTCATCTGTGAATCTTTGGGAAGCGACCAATGAGATCCATGGATATGTTGGCAGTAAATTCGGTCGTCGGACTATCCGAACACGTACGTACCCGGTACCACATTTTTACCGATTTACAAAACATGGTTGGCTTCTAGCAAAGCACCATGCCTACCCAATTCTCCAGAAATATTCTTTTAAGGAATATGTAATCTGTGTCAGGCGTAGTATACGTCGTATTGCGTATTGCGATCCAGTATCAGATGTCACATGTTAGGCCTGGGGCTGGAATTATGTCTGCCCCGTACGAAGCATATACCGGATCTCTGGTAACTAGTCTCTATAATCGGATAAGCATGACCTAGTCATATTATCCCGATGACTGCAGTACATAAGAGTACTAGCTTCGTATCATACGTGATCATCATCTCCATATGACTGGAGTGATACTTCCTTCTTGACATCACACCCAATACACTACGATTCTCAATATACCCAGAAGAGGCGTACACGGAACCTGTTAAAGCCTCGGATGACCAAAACCAAAGTATATTGATTGTTGCAAGTATTAGCGATGTAAGTCTCGGGTTAAAACCAAATACACCTACCCTGATTCGGACTCCCATAGACACATAGTCATACTACCAATGGGATTCCGAGGGGTCTATCCAGAGCGAAGCTGTTTCCGTACCATCGGTAAACACAACCTCCTATTACACTTGCATGAGTATCCAATACCCAAATATATGAGAATTATGTCGTTATGCTCCCATAACATGCACAAGTGCAATACTAGTCTATCCGCATTATCGATGTCCAATCTCGATAAAACTACGACAAGGGATATTTTAATGATTAAACCTTAGTGGATTAATATTGTCTCATATCTTATTAATCCGGAACTAATCATATGGACTTTTATCATTTATGTATCTTGGTAATCCCATTACAAATGATAAAAGAGAAATTTCCTTTCTCACATAGTTAATTTGTACAACAACACCATGTTATGTATAAATAGTGATGCTATGGGTCATAATTGTCCAACACTTGTGGCATGTGTAGGACACTAACACCACTGCCCATTTCGTCAACCTCCCAAATAGCTCCGGCTTAGGAAGAATGCTTCTCAAAGGAAATGATGTATAAACAGTGATGGGTGCCCTTGAAAATATGTTCGTAGATTCCCAGTATCCATTACTAAAGCCAACACCAATTTCTCTATTTGGGGGTAGCGTGACTCTGCATCCAGCAGTGCTTTACTCACATAGTAGACTGAGAGTTAGGTCCCCTCTTCTTCTTTGATCAAGACTGCGCTGACTGCTTGTTCTAAAACCCCTAAGTAGAGAAAAAGTCTTTTATTGTCTAGTGGTTTCGATAGCAGAGTTGGGGAGGTCAGATACTGTTTGAGTTCTTTCAAAGCTTCCTCATAGACTGTAGTCCATTCGAAGTTCTTTGTTTTTTTAATGACTGAGAAGAATAAAAAGCTTTTGTCTGTAGATTTGGAGATGAACCTATTAAGTGCAGTAATTCTCCCTGCTAGTCGCATGACATCTTTTGGACTGGTAGGAGAGGGGATATCAAGGATGGATTTGATCTGACCTGGATTTACTTCTATTCCCCGTCGAGTGACCACGTATCCCAAGAACTTCCCTAAAGCGACACTGAATGCACATTTAGTCAGGTTTAACTTCATCATGTACTTGTCCATTATGTTAAAGGCTTCTTCCATGTGCCCTAGATGTAGCTCTGATTTTGAAGATTTTTACCAGCATGTCGTCTATGTATACCTCCATAGTTTTTCCAATTTGTTTGGAGAACATCTTGTTGATCAGACGTTGATATGTGGCTCCAGCATTTTTGAGGCCGAATGACATCACCTTGTAACAATATATGCCTCAGTTGATGACAAAGACAGTCTTCTTTTGGTCGTCTAGATGCATGAGGATTTGATTATAGCCAGAATATGAATCCATGAAACTTAATAATTCATGCCCAGTTGTAGCATCAACCATTGAATCAATGTAAGGCAGAGGGAATGAATCTTTTGGACAAGCTTTATTCAAGTCTGTGAAATCGATGCAGACTCGCCATTTCTCATTCTTCTTTCGAACTACTACCAAGTTGGCGAGCCATTCTAGAAATTGAATTTCCTTGATAACTCCATTCTGCAACAATTTTTAAACTTCTTCATCAATGATTTGATTTATCTCTGGAGCGAACTTCCTTCTCTTTTGTCTAATAGGAGGATAATCTGGATCCACATGGAGTTCATGAGTAATCAACTCAGGGTCGATCTCGGTCATATTTTGTGAGACCATGCGAAGCGATCGTGTCGCTTCTTCAAGAAGTCAATCAAGTCGGCTCGTAGCTTGGGGTCAAGATTAGCTCCAATCTGCGCCTTATGGTCTGCATATTATGGGTGAATTTTGACCTCATCAAGTTCTTCTAAATTTGGTAGTGTCGGCTCCATAGTGTGAGATCCATTCTGTAATTGCTATGCAGATTGAGTTTTTTCTTTCAAGGTTGTTTGATAGCAGCTTCTAGAAGTGGCTCAGTCTCTTTTTTATTTCTTGAATCCCCCACTTGGTAGGGAACTTTAGAACTTGGTGGTAAGTGGACGACACTGCCCTCATTTCATGAATCCAAGGCCTACCAATAATAAGGTTGTAGTCTGAGGGACAGTCTAAGATTAAGAATATGGTCATCTTGTTGATCCCCCATGCGTAGACTAGGAGAGACACTTCTCCCATTGTGAATTTTTGTTCTCCACTGAATCCAATCAGTATCGTCGTCCATCTGTTTATCTTCTCCAGCTCGGCTCCCATGTCCACAAGGGCTACGGAAAAAATGATGTTGGTTGAGGATCATGTGTCGACTGACACATGTTTAATCACGAAATTCATCACTTGTAAGGAAATCACCAAAGCATCATGGTGTGGATTCATGCGACTAGAACTACTGTCATCTGAGAATTCTATTGTTAGGTTGGTGAACATCCATTCAAGTGAAATTATAGAATGAGGAACGTCTCTTGCAGCTATTTTTGAGTGTCTCTTAGCGGCAGAATATGATACACCACTAACTTATGATCCTCCTGAGATGAAATTTACTGTATTGTTAATAATAGTCTTTATATTTTGAATATAAATGAATATCAAACATATAACATAACAAACAAAAGGCTCAAACTAAGTAACATGGATGAGACTTATATGTGGCATTGATGTCTGGGACACATTGAAAAGACTCGTATATCCACTCGTAGGTCGGAGAGAGTCAAAAAATAACCTAAGAGGTATGGGTTTCTGATATCACCTCATGTAGATATTTATATTATTGAGGAAGATGAACCGGCTACGTATGAGGAAGTGATACAAGGTATCGACTCCATTTTATGGCAAGAGGTCATGAAGTCCGAAATGGATTCCATGTATACAACCAAGTTTGGACACTGGTTGATGTGCCAGAAGGCATTGTGCCTATTGGTAGCAAATGAGTCTTCATGGTGAAGACAGACATTGATGGCAACATACAAATGTACAAAGCTGGGCTTGTAGCGAAAGGTATCGTCAACAACATGGTGTCGGTTACGACGAAACCTTTTACCCATTGTCTTGATTAAATCCATTCGGATGATGCTTGCTATTGTTGCATATTTCGATTATGAAATATGGTAGATGGACGTCAAAACCACTTTCCTTAATGGAAACCTTTTGGAGGGTGTTTACATTCAACAGCCTGATGATTTTGTCGTGCCAAAACATGCAAACAAGGTTTGCAAGTTAAATCGATCCATTTATGGATTGAAGCAAACATTGCGTTCTTGGAACCAACATTTTGATGAGATCATAATGGAATATGGTTTCATTCAAAACAATGATAATTCTTGTGTATATAAGAAGGTTAGTGGGAGCCCACTGACATTCAAATGTCCTATACGTTGATGACGTATTGCTTCTTAGCAATAACATTCCCATATTAAAATCGGTGAAAGCTTGACTTTCATTAAAATTCTCCATAGAAATACTTGGGAGAGGCAACTTTTATTCTAGGAATAAGGATCTACTGGGATAGATCTAAAAGTTGTTGGCACTCTCCGAGAAGTCGTACATTGACAGTGTTAAAGAGATTCAACATGGATCAGTCTTAGAAGGGACTGCTTCCAGTATAACATGGCGTCTCTCTATCTAAGGACATGTGTCCTGGAACTAAAGATGAGAGAGATGCAATGAATCGTATCATGTTCGCTTAAGCAGTCGGATCGACCATGTATGTCATGACATGTACGCGACCTGGTGTCTCATATGCTTTGATCATCTCTAGTCACTATCAGGCCGATCCAGGTGATGGTCACTGGATTGATGTTAAAAAAACATCATTTGTATCTTAGACAAACTAATGATACTTTTTTATTTATGGAGATGGAGAACTTGAGGTGACTGAGTTCACCGTTGCAAGTTTCCAAACCGATAAAGATGACAGTAAGTCGCAATAAGGGTACGTATTTTTTTTTGAACAACAGAACAGTGAGCTGGAAATATTCCAAGCAAGATATCGTTGCCAATTCAACAACAAAAGTGGAATACATTGCTGCGGCTGAGGCAGCAAAAGAAACATTTTGGATCTACAAAATTCCTAATTGGATTAGGAGTAGTTCTGTTAGCAGCTGAGCTAGGCTATAGCACAGGCTAAGGAATTACGGTCTCATCAATGATCCAAGTATGTACTTCGATGGTATCATCTTATCTGTGAGATCATACATCGTGGAGATGTCAAGATCAAAATATTGTTTCAGATGATAACCTTTCATATCTGCGGACGAAAGCGATTTCTCAGCATAAGTTTGAGCGACCCGTACATAGTTCAAGTGTTGGACACTTGAGTGATTGGCTATAGGCCAAGTGGGAGATTGTTGGACAATCATGACCCATAGCATCACTATTTGTAAAAGACATGGTGTTATTGTACAAATTAACTATGTGACAAAGGAAATTGCTCTTTTATCAATTTGTAATTTGATTACTTGGATATATAAATGATAAAAGTCCATATGATTAGTACCGAATTAATAAGATAAAAGACAGTATTAATCCACGAAAGGTTTAATCATTAAATATCCCTAGTCGTACTATTATCGAGACTTGACATCGATAATGCGGAATAGAATAGTATTACACTTGTGCGCGTTATGGAAGCTTAACGGCATAGTTCTTATATATTTAAGTATTGGATACTTATGCAAGTGTGATAGGAGGTTCTAATAGCCGTTGGACCGGGAACAGCTTCGCTTTGGATAGACCCATCGGAATCTCATTGGTAGTATGAATATGTGTCTATGGGAATCCGAATCAGGGTAGGTGTATATGGTCTTAACCTAAGACTTGCAACGCTAATACTTGCGACAATCAGTATACTTTGGTTTTGGTCGTCCGGAGCTTTAACTGGTTCTGTGTACGCCTCTTCTGGATTTACTGAGAATCGTAATGTATTGGATGTCATGTCAAGATGGAAGTATCACTTCAGTAATATGGAGATGATGATCACGCAGAGATACACAACTAGTACTCTTAAATGTTACAGCTATCGGGATAGTATGACTAGGTCATGATTATCCGATTACAAAGACTAGTTGCTAGTGATCCCATATATGCTTCGTACGGGGCAGACACAATTCCAGCCTCAGGCCTAGCATGTGACATCCGATACTGGATCGTAATACGCAATACATTGTATAATATGCCTGATATAGATTATATATATTCCATGTTGAATATATTTCTAGAGAATTGGGTAGGCACGGTGCTTTGCTAGAAGCCAACTATGTCTTGTAAATCGATGAGAACGAGGTACGCAGTACGCACGTGTCGGATAGTCCGACAATCGTATTTACTGCCAACATATCCAGGGATCTCTTGGGTCGTTTCCCAAAGATTCACCGATGATATTTGACTCGAACAGAATTAATCTAAGATTAATTATGAGAGAGAAAATTAATCTTGGATTAATTACGGTAAGAATTTATCTGGGATTAAATTCGTAAAGAAGAGAGAGAACGCGATTAATTTGGAATTAATCGATTAAATAATATATTGGATATATTAATTGAAATCGGATTTCAATGCGGTATTAAATTTGGATTTTAATTCGGGCGAACGAATTAATTTGGAATTAATTCGTAAGCGACTTTCGTAATAATTTCGTTGGGCATTATTATTTAATTAAATTGGATTTAATTACGTCGCAACGGAAAATTCCTTTATTCAAAATAAATGAACTCGAGCCCAAAGCGTGTTGTGTAAGTCAACTAGTTTTGGAATTAAATGGGTAGGACCCATGACTTACATCAAAAGTCACTATTTGTGATGTTGGTGGTTGAAATAGTAAATGTGGCATTTAATTCTCAAATCTACCACCACTTTTGAAAGTCAACACACACTTTATTTTGGTATTAGTTTTAGAAAACAAAAATATCAAAAAACAACTTCATCTTCTCTCATTTTCTTAGAGAAGTCGTGAGCCTCTCCCTTTGAAAGAAAATTTTTGTTGTAAATTTTTCTTAAGCTAACACTTAAATGAGTCTTGTGAGGTGATAGGGAAACTCTCCCTTGATTTTGGAATTCAATTCAAAGGCTTGGAGCTTCCATTACAACAAAGAAAGTTTTGAAACTTCTCATCCAATCAATGTAAGTATTCTGCAACTTACTCGTTAAATTCACACTAGAATCATGTATATGATCCTTGGGCAAGTCTTAGAGACACTAACAATGGTATCATGAGCCACCTAAACTTGATTTTAAAATCTATGGTTTATGGACTTTAATTTGGGATTTTTTTTCTTGGAGCATGATTTGTCTAAATTGATTGTTTGGTTGTGTTAGTATGATGATGAATTGGATGTGTGCATCATAGGATTTGTGATAAATTGATTAGATTAATTTTCCCCAAATTCACATGCATGGCCTAAACTAGACCTAGATAGGTTCATGGTGATTTTTTGAATTTGAAAATTGGATATGTTAATTGGCATGAAATTGAATGTTAATTGTTGATTTAATTGGATTGAAATCAAAATTGGATGTTAATTTCATGTATTGCCGTGAACTTGAGCATGTTGGAATGAGTTGGTTTTGCTTCACTTTGTGTTGGACATGAATTGGATAATTAAGCATGATTAATTAGATTAATTGGTGTTTCGGAAATATTGATTAATTAATTAATTGTTTTAATTACACTTTAATAAAAAAAAAATTAATGTGATATTTAGAATATTAAGATAATATGTATTAGTCTTTAAATTTGGAATTTATTAAATGGACTAATTTGTTGTATTTGGGCTTAATGGGCTTGGCTGGGCCAAGATTGGTTTTGGACAATTGGGTCGGATCCAATTCGGCCTAAAACCATTTCCATAAAGTCCACATATTACTATTGGGCCTTTAAAATTTAATTGGGTTTAAATTGATTTTTGGCATAGGGTGATTCCTAATTGGGCCTTGGCATCTTGGGTTTGATCCATAATGGCCAAAGCCCATGCCTAAAGAATTAATTGAAAGTCCATTGGACTTTAATTGAATAGTATTGGATGCTAATTGGGCCTTTGAGACTCATTTAGATTGGATTTGGAATCCAAGTCTAAAAGGCACTATTAAAAGTGTAATTATTTAATTTGGAATTAAAAATGAATTAGTATTGGATACAATTTAAATTGGATTTAAAATTGTAGTTCGATATAATTCAAGAATATGTACTTTGAGTATTTATTCATAAACGAATTGGACTCGCGCAAATCAATCATTGTATGAACATTGGACGGTCATTAATCAAAGATAATTAATTGGATTAGATTGATTGATAGCATGCTTTGTGTGAATACTTGGATGTATTTGTATGAAATAATGTATATCAGATGGATATTAGAATGGTGGGGGAAATTTTGGAAATTGTTGTAATAAATTTAGAATTTATTAAATTGGATCTGTCCAGACTATTATTTCTATTCTCTTTGTATTTCTCTTCTCACTAATTCCCCTCAATGGAAATGAGGTTTCTTTTAGTGTTATGTAATTGGGTAGAAGTATGTAAAGTGTGCTAGCGGGAGAGAGGAAATTGAGAGATTTGTTCTAGGAACAAATTGTTCTATATCCATCCGCATATCATTATTATTTTATCGCGCCTTATTTTGCTTTTAGAATGCATGCTTAAGTGTGTATGATGAGACCTAATCAAAGATAATTAATTGGTTGCCAATTTACGCAAAAAAACCCTCACTACAATATTAAACGTTTTCCTTCCATTGAGTAGTTCTCTCTCAAGATCCAAGATTGGCATTGGTTTGGTGGCCAAAGTCAAGATCATTGTCCATCGCGGATGTGTTTGAACCACGAAAGCTTTGTTACATATCGCATGTAGTGGGCAGTTGTGACTTATTGGCCAAAGTCAAGGTCACTTCTGTACATCGACGTGAATTACAAAGCTTTCCCACTGTCAATGGGTCGCACTTAACTGGAATCATTAAGCTTGTTGAGCCAAAGCCAAGGCTTAGTTGATTCAGAGGAAAAGGTTAGGAAATATATATTGGATATATATCTTGGAATTGGAGGTCCACCTACCGGATCTAGAAATTGGATGGGATCCAATTGATCTTAGAGATCTACCTAGTTAAGTTTCATACAGCTTGTTGGCCAAAGTCAAGGTTGTGTGTTATTTAACGGGATCCTAGCCCACTGGGAAACTGGGTTTCCCAAGTACTCAACAGAGGGTTAGAGGCTCGCCGAAAAATAGTGGGAGGCTAGTATTGAATTTGCAATTTCGTTTAATACTTGCTTACACGCGCTCTTTTATTTTATTTATCGTTGTAATAAATATATATTAGTTAGACTAATATTGAATATTGGTTTCTTTGAACAGTTAGACTGTACAAGACACTACTCCACTTGTAGTTGGTTATATAGTTGAACTATAGTAACCATTACATTTTGAGTGTACCCGAAATCGTTGATTGGATAGTTGGACTATTGCAATCAAGATGGCTGGAAATATTAGCGTTAGGGATATCCTCATGGACGATAATGTCTTTAACGGCTCCAATTTTCCAGATTGGGAGATGAATCTCAGGATATTCCTAGGAGCCGAGAAGTTACTCTATGTCATAGAGAAACCTCTCGGGCCTGAGCCCGGAGTTGAGCAAATAGTAGAGCATAAGCTTTCGAAGACTCATCGTGATGATAACTTTAGTGCTCAATCCATCATGCTTGCCACAATGACTCCTCAATTTTGTCGTCAGAACAAATGATTGGATCCTTATAGTATGATGTTGAAATTGAAGGATCTTCACAGATCTAATCTTAGATCTCAGAAGCACGAATTGCACAAGAAGCTCTTTCACTCACGTATGTCAGAAGGTATGTCTGTCGAGCACTATGTGTCGCAGATGATTGCTGACATTGAACAACTAGGTCAGCTGGGCATAACCTTCGAGGCTGAGATTCTATAGATTTGATCTTTCAGTCTTTACTCGACTGCTAGGGCAAGTTCATCATAAACTATAACATGATGAACCAAGAGAAGACTCTTGGAGAGTTGATGGCTATGCTCAAGGAGGCAGGGCTAAAGCTTCTAAAGAGCAAGAAGCGCGAGGTGCACCTTACTTCGACATCTCAGATGGCCAAGGCTTGGCCGAAGGCTTCTGAGGGTGTGAAGAAAAGGAAGAAGAAGGGCAAGGCTAAATCATCACAATCTTCTGGGAATACTAAGGACATATCCCAATATGTCTGCCTATATTATGGAAAACGGGGTCACTGGAAGCGTGACTTTCGTATGTACAAGGCAGAGTTGGAGGAAGTGAAGACGAGCAAGGCTCCGGCTTCAAGTATGTTTTTTTATAAACATGTCCACTACTGGTTTAAAAATTGGATTATTGATTCTGGATGTGGTACTCACATATGTACTGTTGTGCAGGATCTGCTGACTAGCAGGATACCAGCTTCAGGCGAGATCGACCTACGAGTCGGAAATGGGATAATAGTCGCTGTTTTGGCCGTTGGGACCTATGTTCTGTATCTGCCATTGGGGCATGTAATTATATTAGGTGACTGTTATTTTGTACCTAGTTTGACTAAGGAACATCATCTCTGCATTTTGTTTTACCCGTTGCGGATGTACCTTTGTATTCTAGAACACTAGGTGTTTTGTATATAAAGATAACATTTTGATATGTACAACAGATGTTAATAATAGTCTTTATATTTTGAATATAAATGAATCTCAAACATATAACATAACAAATAAAAGGCTCAAACTATGTAACACGGATGAGACTTATCTGTGGCATTGATGTCTATGACACATTGACAAGACTCGTATATCCACTCTTTGGAAGAGTAGATACTTGGACGGATTTGATACTAATTCATATGACGTCTGCGAATCTTATTTATTAGATAAATTGCCTAAAACGCCTTTTAGCGGTAAAGGTATGCATGCCACCGAGCTGTTAGCCCTCGTTCATGGTGATGTATGTGGGCCCATATCTAGCCAGCCTAGAGATGGATATGAATACTTCGTAACTTTTACGGATGTTGCATCACATTATGGTTATGTGTATCTTATGAAACACAAATCAGAAACTTTTGATAAATTCAAAGAGTTTCGACACGAAGTAGAAAAACGTACCAGTAAAAGTATTAAAACATCACGGTTAGACCGTGGTGGAAAAATACTTGAGCAATGAGTTTCTCCATTACTTGAAAGAGTATGGTGTTCTTTCACAGTGGACTCCTCCCAGAACACCTCAATTGAGTGGTGTATCCGAACGGAGATACCGAACTTTGTTGGACATGGTAAGGTCAAAAATGAGTAGCATTGAGCTACCAATTTCCTTCTAAGGATACACATTAAACAGTGCAATATTTATTTTGAATAAGGTTCCGACAAAGTCTGTTGGAAAGACTCCATATGAAATATGGACAGGAAAGAAACCGGTTTCCATTCCTGAAAATTTGGGGATGCTGGGCATATAATTAAACGTTTGGATGGTACCAAACTAGAACCCAAATCGGATAAGTGCCTACTTGTAGGGAAACCAAAGGATATTATTTCCACAACCCATAAGAGAACAAAATATTTGTTGCTCTCCATGCGGTTTTCCTTAGAGGAATTCCTAAATGCAGTGGTAAGTGGGAGGAAAGTAAAACGCGATGAAAATCGGAGTGATACTATTCCTGGCACCGATCCCCTTACGGAACACGAACAGTTCATCAGGGATGAGACTGTTCCACAATCTTCTAATACACAATAACCGCGTAGGTCGGAGAGAGTCAGAAAATAACCTAAGAGGTATGGGTTTCTGATCTCACCTCATGTAGATATTAATCTTATTGAGGAAGATGAACTGACTACGTATGAGGAAATGATACAAGGTATCGACTCCGCTTTATGGTACGAGGCCATGAAGTTCGAAATGGATTCCATGTATACAACCAAGTTTGGACACTGGTTGATGTACCAGAAGGCGTTGTGTCTATTGGTAGCAAATGAGTCTTCATGGTAAAGACAGACATGGATGGCAACATACAAACGTACAAAGCTGGGCTTGTAGCGAAAGGATATCATCATCAATATGGTGTCGATTACGATGAAACCTTTTACCTGTTGTCATGATTGAATCCATTCGGATAATGCTTACTATTACTGCATATTTCGATTATGAAATATGGCAAATGGATGTCAAAACCGCTTTCCTTAACGAAAACCTTTTGGAGGGTGTTTACATACAACAGCCTGACGGTTTTGTCGTGCCAAAACATGCAAACAAGGTTTGCAAGTTAAATCGATCCATTTATAGATTGAAGCAAGCATTGCGTTCTTGTAACCAACGTTTTGATGAGATCATAATGGTATATGGTTTCATTCAAAATGATGATGATTCTTGTGTATATAAGAAGGTTAGTGGGAGTGCACTGACATTCAAATGTCCTATACGTTGATGATGTATTGCTTCTTAACAATGACATTCCCATATTAAAATCAGTGAAAGCTTGACTTTCATTAAAATTTTCCATAGAAAAACTTGGGAGATAGGACCTTTATTCTAGGAATAAGGATCTACTGGGATAGATCTAAAAGTTGTTGGCACTCTCCGAGAAGTCGTACATTGACAGTATTGAAGAAATTCAACATGGATCAGTCCTAGAAGGGACTACTTCCAGTATAACATGGCATCTCTCTATCTAATGACATGTGTCTTGGAACTAAAGATGAGAGAGATACAATGAATCGGATCATATTCGCTTAAGCAGTCGGATCGATCATGTATGCCATGACATGTACGCGACCTGGTGTCTCATATGCTTTGATCATCTGCAGTCACTATCAGGCCGATCAAGGTGATGGTCACTAGATTGATGTTAAGAACATCCTTTAGTATCTTAGACGAACTAAGGATGCTTTATTAATTTATGGAATGGAGAACTTGAGGTGACTGAGTTCACCATTGCAAATTTCCAAACCGATAAAGACGACTGTAAGTCGCAATAAGGGTACATATTTTCTTTGAACAACGGAAAAGTGAGCTGGAAATCTTCCAAGCAAGATATTGTTGCCGATTCAACAACAAAAGAAACATTTTGGATCTACAAAATTCCTAATTGGATTAGGAGTAGTTCTGTTAGCAGCTGAGCTAGGCTACAGCACAGGCTAAAGAATCACGGTCTCATCAATTATCCATGTATGTACTTCGACGGTTTCATCTAATTCGTGAGATCATACATCGTGGCAATGTCAAGATCAAAAGATCATTTCAGATGATAACCTTTCATATTCGCTGACGAAAGCGATTTCTCAGCATAAGTTTGAGCGACCCGTACATAGTTCAAGTGTTGGACACTTGAGTGATTGGCTATAGGCCAAGTGGGAGATTGTTGGACAATTATGACCCATAGCATCACTATTTGTAAAAGACATGGTGTTTTTGTACAAATTAACTATGTGACAAAGGAAATTGCTCTTTTATCAATTTGTAATTGGATTACTTGGATATATAAATGATAAAAGTCCATATGATTAGTACCGAATTAATAAGATATAAGACAGTATTAATCCACGAAAGGTTTAATCATTAAATATCCCTAGTCGTAGTATTATCGAGACTTGACATCGATAATGCGGAATAGAATAGTATTACACTTGTGCGCGTTATGGAAGTTTAACGGAATAGTTCTTATATATTTAAGTATTGGATATTTATGCAAGTGTGATAGGAGGTTCTAATAGCCGTTGGACCGGGAACAGTTTCGCTTTGGATAGACCCCTCGGAATCTCATTGGTAGTATGACTATGTGTCTATGGGAATCCGAATCAGGGTAGGTGTATATGGTCTTAACCTGAGACTTGGATCGCTAATACTTGCGACAATCAGTATACTTTGGTTTTGGTCGTCCGGAGCTTTAACAGGTTCTGTGTACTCCTCTTCTGGGTTTACTGAGAATCGTAGTGTATTGGATTTGATGTAAAGATGGAAGTATCACTTCAGTAATATAGAGATGATGATCTGATATATGCTTCGTACGGGGCAGACACAATTCAAGTCCCAGGCCTAGTATGTGACATCCGATACTGGATCGTAATACGCAATACATTGTATACTACGCCTGATACAGATTATATATATTCCATGTTGAATATATTTCAGGAGAATTGGGTAGGTACGGTACTTTGCTAGAAGCCAACCATGTCTTGTAAATCGGTGAGAACGTGGTACGCGGTACGCACGTGTCGGATAGTCTGACAACCGTATTTACTGCCAATATATCCAGGGATCTCTTGGGTCGCTTTCCAAGATTCACCGATGACATTTGACTCGAACACAATTAACTGAGATTAATTATGAGAGAGAAAATTAATCTTGGATTAATTACGGTAAGAATTTATCTGGGATTAAATTCGTAAAGAAGAGAGAGAACGCGATTAATTTGGAATTAATCGATTAAATGCGAAATTAAATTTGGATTTAAATGCGAAATTAAATTTGGATTTTAATTCGGGCGAACGAATTAATTTGGAATTAATTCGTAAGCGACTTTCGTAATAATTTTGCTGGGCATTATTATTTAATTAAATTGGATTTAATTACGTCACAACGGAAAATTCGTTTATTCGGAATAAATGAACTCGAGCCCAAAGTGTGTTGTGTAAGTCAACTAGATTTGGAATTAAATGGGTGGGACCCATGATTTACATCAAAAGTCACTATTTGTGATGTTGGTGGTTGGAATAGTAAATGTGGCATTTACTTCTCAAATCTACCACCACTTTTGAAAGTCAACACACACTTTAGAGAAGCTGTGAGCCTCTCCATTTGAAAGAAAATTTTTGTTGCAAATATTTCTTAAGCTAGCACTTAAATGAGTCTTGTGAGGTGATAGGGAAACTCACCCTTGAGTTTGGAATTTAATTCAAAGGCTTGGAGCTTCCATTACAACAAAGAAAGTTTTGAAACTTCTCATCCAATTAATGTAAGTATTCTGCAACTTACTCATTAAATTCACACTAGAATCATGTTTAGGATCATTGGGCAATTCTTAGAGACACTAACATCTTTAACTTGAGATACCACTGTAGATATATAAGGTATCCTTCAGTCACGTCACTTATCTATTTAGATCATACCTCCGTATGTTCGTTGGGTGTGGACTGATCCTTAGGATATCCTATGTGTATCAAGATAGGATCCGTCAGTTCTGTGTACAGAGCATAGGTATTCATTTTGGGATTAGCAATCCAATAAATCCATGGATCTGTGGTACACTGTAGAAGTGACTTATAAGTGTTATTATAAGATTGTTAATAGAATCGTCGACGGGATAATACCTATAGAGATTTGACGTTAATATCTATATCTCTGGAATAATCTGAATACCTGTGACGGAGGGATTATACGTATGCGATGACTTCAACCTGTATAGTTCATCGAGTTTATCTATGGTCGTCATAATTTACCGGTGGGTAAATTATGGACACAAAATTGGATTTCGTGACGGATATGCCTAAACCTAGAGAGTCTCACAAATGAAATATATTCGAAGAGCATTATCGTAACCTTTATGAATAATACGGATTATTTATAAATCGTTTAACTGTTAAACGAAAGATACATACATAGGGGGCCTTTTGGTCATTTCCTAATTAAGATGTATTTGTATTTAATACTTGATTTTATTAAATACACATTAATTAATTGTCAAATTATGATATTTGATATATATCATTAATATATGTATTTGGATTATTTAAAGTAAATATAATACATATATTTGGATATTTATATTTAAATAATTATTTAATTATTTAATTGTTAAATAATTAAAGTAATTAAAAATATAAAATATCTAAGTTCATATTTATTAAAGGAAATGATAAAAGTGTAAATATTTGACTTTTTTATTTAAAGAAAAGGTTATCAAATTGATTTTGTCTTCTTGAATTTGATTAAAATTGGAAAATATATATTTGCCATTTTCTTCCAAAAATTTCGGCCATGCCCTAAGTATTTAAGGGTTTCACTTTTTTCATTTGCTTTCTAATGTTGAAGTCTCCAAAAAAAACATAAACAAAAGACTTGAGAGAAAAAGGGAAGAGCTAAGGTAAATTTGAAGAAAACTTACAAATTAGTAAGTAATCTCAACTTCTCTTTAGAAGGAAAAATGTTTCTTATGTTCTTAGCTACAACATATGATGTTACATTTTTCTACTCTTTTAGTTTAGTGTTGGGTTGTTTGGAAGCATGAATGAAAGATATATGATTGTATGAAATCAAAGTAAGCTTATTAATGGTTAATAAGCACACTTTTGATCATTTGATGATCTTATTGTCATTTTAGAGTTGTTAGGCCACTCATTGATGACCTAGAATTGTTATTGAGTTGTTTCAAAGTGGTGAGACTTGTTTGGTGTTGTAGAGATTAGATTAAAGTATTAGATTTGGTTAATTTTGGTTAATTTTATTAATTGGACTAATTTGAGAAATTAGGGTTCTTAACCTAAACAAAAATTAGGGCTTTTCATATATGTATTAAATAATAATGTATATAAGATATACTAATCATTTGGTGTTAAATTGATAGGGTTGGTGCTCGGAGTGCCATTCAAGATCGTATTTATATCTGATTCATGAATACGAGCAATACATTTTTCAATAATATTACTTATTATGGTTGCACCTCTGGTCTTTTATTATATATATTCGATCTAATTCATTAGATTGAAACTAAATTATGTTTAGTGATATATATATATATATATATTAAACAAAGACCCGATAATATATAATATAGTGCGCAATTACAACGTAGCTTCTAATTGGTATTGGGAAGTGCACTATTAGATATATATTATCAAATAAAGTCCCGGTCAAGATTTACTGATACGAGTCAGTTAGTAAAAATCCGCTGAGACCAGTACATGTCGTATATCATGACTTGGTCTGATGGTTTATCCCAATGAACCATGAGTCTCGTAAGACTCGTATAGACGTGTAGGTGTTTATTTGATAAACACTAAACTACTCACCGAAGATTACCTAATAGATGGTTCACCAACATCAATAGGAATCTTCTCGGGTTGAGTAGCATAGTGATTCTTTGACTTGAGATACCATTGTGGATATATGAGGTATCCTTCACACTTTGATGGCAGTCACGTCACCGATCTATTTAGATCAGACATCCGCCTATTCGTTTGGTGTGGACTGATCCTCAAAATATCATGTGTGTATCAAGATAGGATCTGTCAGTTCTTTATACAGAGCATAAGTATTCATTATGGGATTAGCAATCCGTTAATCCATTGATCTGTGGTACACTGGAGAAGTGAGTTCTAAGCGTTATTATAAGATTGCTAATAGAATCGTCGACGGGATTATACTATAGATATTTGACGTTAATATCTATATCTCTGGAATAATTCGAATATCTGTGACAGATGGATTATACGTATGCGATGACCTCGACCTGTATAGTTCAACGAGTTTATCACTGGTCGTCATAAATTACGGGTGGGTAAATTATAGACACGAAATTGAATTTCGTGACGGATATACCTGAACCTAGAGAGTCTCATTAATGAAATATACTTGTAGAGCACTATGGCAACTTTTATAAATAATACTGATTATTTATATATTTTTTAAATGTTAAACGAAAGATACATGCATATGAGGCCTTTTGGTCATTTCCTAATTAATGTGTATATGTATTTAATACTTGATTTTATTAAATACACATTAATTAATTGTCAAATTATGATATTTGACATATATCATTATATATATTATATATATATATATATATATATATTATATATATATATATTTGGATTATTTAAAGTAAATATAATATATATATATATATATATATATATATATTTGGATATTTGAATTTAAATAATTATTTAATTATTTAATTGTTAAATAATTAAAGTAATTAAAAATATAAAATATCTAAGTTCATATTTATTAAAGGAAACGATTAAAGTGTAAATGTTTGATTTTTGCATCTAAAGAAAAGGTTATCAAATTGATTTTGTCTTCTTTAATTTGATTAAAATTGGAAAATATATATTTGCCTTTTTCTTCCAAAAATTTCGGCCATACCCTAAGTATTTAAGGGTTTCAATTTTTTCATTTACTTTCTAATGTTGAAGTATCCAACAAAAACATAAACAACAGACTTGAGAGAAAAAGATAAGCGGTAAGGCAAAATTTGAAGAAAACTTGCAAATTTGTAAGTAATTTCAACTTTTCTTTAGAAGGTATGATGTTCACATCTTTTTCTACTCTTTTAATTTAGTGTTGGGTTGTTTGGAAGCTTGAATGAAAGATGTATGCTTGTATGAAATCAAAGTAAGCTTATTAATGGTTAATAAGTACACTTTTGATCATTTGATGATCTTGTTGCCTTTCTAGAGTTGTTAGGCCACTCATTGATGACCTAGAATTGTTATTGAGTTGTTTCAAAATGGTGAGACTTGTTTGGTGTTTTAGAGATTAGATTAAAATATTAGATTTGGTTAATTTTGGTTAATTTTATTAATTGGACTAATTTGAGAAATTAGGGTGCTTAACCTAAAGCAAAATTAGGGTTTTTCATATATGTGTTGTATAATGATGTATATAAGATATACTAATCATTTGGTGTTGATTGGAAATCATCTAAACTTGTTTTGAATAAATTTGGACCAAATTCATCAAATTCCAAACTTGATGGTGTCCTCGGCAATTTGCAAGAAATTGGGGATTTTTATTTTGAGTTGTATTTTGATGTATATGATTTGTATAAGTCATTTTGGTAGTGATTTGAAATCACTTAAATTTTTATTTGACAAATTAGGACTAAAATGATAAAAATATAAACTATTGGGGTCTCACGGCAATTATGAGAAAAATCTGATTTTTGGGATAAAAATCTTTTTTTGAGTATTGTGTAATTATAAGAAATTTATTTATTTTGATTGCCTAAGAAAAATAATTATCGAAAATTGTTTCGGAATGAAAATACGCGAAAACGGCGAAAAACGGCGTTACCCGATAACGACTGCCCAAATAGTGAGTTGGTCACGGTATTGTTTGGGTAGCCCACGAACTTACCAAGAGCTATTAGAGCTGACCTGGGTAGCCCCCATGTGCATTGGTCTGTCGGTTCAGTCGGAAATGTGTTTTATGCTATTTTACGAAAACATATTTTCGTAAAAGTTTCGTGGTGTTTCTATATTATTTATGTCGTTATTTGATATCAATAAATATGTTTAGGTGAAATATAAATGAATTATTAATATTGGATATTGATTAATTTATTCGTAAGTTTAAAAAATTTTAAACTACGATTTCGCCTGAACCGCGCTTCTTCCAATGCGCCGCAGAAAACCCCTATAAAATGGTATCAGAAGGAGTTTGATTCTGAACCCATGATACGATTAGCCCTTTAAATTTGATATTTAATCTAATCTTTAATTTTTACATGCATGAATTTATTTAATTTGATTAAATAAAATGAATTACATCTTTTTGGAAAATCCTCGTTAAATAAGGTTTTATAGTAACTAGTATTAGGAATACTTATTTCTTAGTCCGCCTTTTCAATACATATGCGAATGATCTCCTGATGCTATAGCTGTATCGTGCCAAAGCTGTGCAGTTATGACTGATTGTAGTTCATTTGCGCCGATAGAACTTATATGATAAGAGACAAATTCAAGTGAAACTGGAAATCCTGAACGTGCCAAAACTATCAGGACTACATCAGTAGCTTGAGTTTTTCATTGACAAGTGAAGCCTCGATACGCCTCCTGTGAACGTGCCAAAGTTGTCACAATGAGAAATGGTCAGGACCAAAAATTAGGAGTCACAACGAGTGTGATTGACAATGTCTGTCTACTCGTGAATATACGTAGGCGTGAACGTGCCAAAGCTGTGAGTCGAAATATATTCATGGGTTCCACTTCCCATTATGGAATTCGATTTAATTACCGAATTCTCATTTTTCGTTAGGGATTACGATATTACATAAAGTAATGGGAGGCACTGTTAGGTTAAAAATCCATAACTAAGGCAGTGTGTAATATTATGAAAATTGCCGCTTGTGTTTTCCTTATTATATTATTTAGATATAATTAAACTTTTATCCACTGCATGCATATTTTATATATGTTTTCTGACTTCACTTATGGTTGCAGATTTCTAGAATATGTTCTAGATTAGAGTAGGCTGCGATATAATCCTTTAGAGAGAATATTTTCTTATGCAGTCAAGATTGACATGAATTGGTTCACGTCTCGAGATTCTTCACCAACATTAAGAAAATCCTAGTAGGTATTTATTTATCTGATAATGACGTTTCTTGGCTTTAGTGACATTTAGAGGTCACGTGTCCGACACTATCTGCCTTTCAATTATTTGCAATTGTTATAAATAGTTGAAGGTAAATTATAAAGCCAAAGAAATGAGATGCGTATAGTAGAAAATATTGATTCTCACAACACGATAACTATAGATATTGGATACCAGATCTCTCGCCTAGTTATTTAAAATATAGTTGAATGATTGTTTGATATTTGATAACAGATTTTGCGACTGTTGGATAGTTACTTGTTCTTTATAAACAATTATTACATATTTTCAATATGACTAGTAGTATCATTGACGAATAGGTAAACATTAAGAAAAATATTCGGTTAAATAAATAACTTAGAACAATATTTTATGAGATTTTATCACTTAAGTATTATATGCTTATTCCATATGGTAAAGGATGGTCTGATACGAGATCACACCACATATCATTTAATGAATATTGTATTCGATAAGGTGATTAAATCTCATTTAACCAATGATTGTCATTGGACCGAAAAATTTATTAAACTGATACATTGGATGTATGTACTTTAATGAATTGTAAATTACTTAAGGTAGTTTTCTTTACTTCGTAACTTAGTCAATGAATTGTTGTGACTTAGTTACGTGTTTCTGATGAAACGCGAATAGAATATTTTGACTGGTTCAAGATATTCGATCTAAAGTTTTGAAAACTATATCTTTAAAATACATCGTGAGTCTTTGAATTGTTCAAAGATGTTTGATATGATCAAACATATGAATTTAAGGCAATTAGTTCTAAGGTTATTGAATGAATATGATTTTTACTCAATATAATTCTTCTATGATTCCATCTTAATGGAATTGTATAGTGGGAGAAATCAAATCTTATATGATTTGATTCACTCGATATTGAGTGTTACCGAATTAGTTTCAATCTTCTTGGGGATATGCTCCTGAAATACTAATTCATCCATTTAATTAAGGTTCCATTAATTTCTAGAGTTACGTATATGATATGTACAATTAGAAAATTCGAGTCTTGAAATGTTTAAGATTTGAATCTTTCTTTTGTATAATGGTTATATAATTGAAAGTATTTACGTCTCGAAGGTACAAGTAAAAGTTTATCATTTATTCTATTTAATAGAATATTGTATTATATTTGATAGAATATCATTTCCACTACAAGAAAACTGCCAAATAGCGACGGAAAAATCGGTAGCTAATTCGTCGCTAATTGACCATTAGCGATGGAATAGCGACGAAAAAATTTTGTCTCTATTTTGTTGGTCGCAAAAAAAAAAATAACGACGGAAATAAACCATCCGTCGCTAAAGTTAGCGACGGATGGAAATTCGGTCTCTATATAGCGACGGAATTTCCGTCTCTAATTAGCGACGGTTATTATTCCGTCGCTAAATAGCCACGGAAAATTCTGTTTCTATTTAGAGACGGAATTTCCATCCGTCGCTATTTAGCGATGGAAATTTCGTTTCTATAATTTTTTTTGAAAAAAAAAAAATTAAAAACTAAAATTTGAAAATTTTAGAATGTGGGAAATTTAAAATCTTAAAAATATTTAGGGACGGAATATTTCCGTAGCTATAAATTTTTTTTGAAAAAAATTAAAAAATTTTAAATTTTAAAATTTAGAGAGGCGGGAAATTAAAATTTTAAAAAATATTTAGCGACGGAATATTTCCGTAGCTATAATTTTTTATTTGAAAAAAAAAAAATAAAAACGAAAATTTTAAAATTTTTGAGAGGCGGGAAATTTAAAATTTTAAAAATATATGAAACTTTTAAAATTTTAGAAATGAAAAAATTTTAAAATTTTAGAAAAGAAAAAATTTTAAAATTTTAGAAAGGAATTTTTTTAAAAATTTAGAGAGGTGGGAAATTTTATAATTATATAGATATGAAATTTTTAAATTGTAGAGATATGAAATTTTTAAATTTTCGATAATGGAAAATTTTAAAAATATTGAATGGTATAAAATTTTTAAAAAGTGGATTTTTTTATTGTTATATATACATCTTCAATTATACAAGATACCGTAATGTCCACCGCGAGCTTCGACACACCACCATCCATTTACGAAATGTCCACCGTTTGTTTCTTAAGAAATTTTAAAAGAGGAGATAAGAAAAATGAGAGATTGATAATGAGAGTTGAGGTATGAAAAATTTGATGGTATATGAAATTGAGTAAGAAAATTTTGGATGGTGTATTGGAGTTGAGAGTTAAAAAGATTATGATGTATATATAGAGGAAAAAAAATAAGAGAAGCGGGAAAATTTGTAAATTTTGTAGACATTTGAAATTTTCACAATGCGGGAAATTTTTTGAAATTTGACGAAAATTAGCGACGGAATAGATATTCCGTTTCTATTTAGCGACGGAAAATCCGTCTCTATTTTTTTAAAAAAAAAGTGGCGCCGAAAGGAATAAATTTTAGGGGGATTGAAAATTTTAAAAATTAGCGACGGAATAGAAACGAAATAATTATGTTTCTAATTATCAATAAAAATTAAAAATTAGCTACGGAATTGATATTCCGTGTCTAATTAGCTACGGAATTGAAATTCCGTTTCTAATTAGCGACGGAATTTTAATTCCGTTTCTAATTAGCGACGGAATAATTCCGTTTCTAATTAACAAACAAATTTAAAATAAAAATAAAAATTTAAGATTAGAAACGGAATTTCAATTCCGTTTCTAATTAGCTACGGAATTGAAATTATGTTTCTATTTAGCGACGGAAAAATTCCGTTTCTAATTAACAAAAAAATTAAAATAAAAATAAAAATTAAGATTAGCGACGGAATTTCAATTCCGTTTCTAATTAGCGACGGAACAATTCTGTTTCTAATTAACAAAAAAATAAAATTTAAAATTAGCGACATTTTATTTTTCAGATCACACATTTATATATTTAAAGAAAAAATTTATCACTAAAAACTCAAACCTACCCTTTTCATTTGTTCAGTAAATTTAAACATCAGTTTACCTGACATATACAAAAATAAATGAACCATACAAAAATTAACATAAATTTTTAATATTTTTTTCTTAAATTCTTGCAATTTAATTATAAAAAAATTACTTATGCGTTGGTATTATACAAAAGTTGGGGCCAAATATCGCCCACGGCAATTTAATTACAGGGTTGTTTTTTCCCCTACATTTTAAGTATGAATATAATCATAATCATGTTAAATGCCAAGAATTAATTATCGGCTATGAGGAATCACAAATAGGAAAACTCAAACACAAACACACAACATCAGTGCCCTGAATTAAATGCCAAGAAGACCCACACATATATGTATTTAGCGATGGAATTGAAATTCCGTTTCGAATTAGCGACGGAATTTGAATTCTGTTTCTAAATAGCGACGGATCAGAGACGGAAAAATTCCGTTTCTAAACAACAACAAAATTTAAAATAAAAATAAAAATTTAAGATTAGAAACGGAATTTCAATTCTGTTTCTAATTAGCGACGGAATTGACCTTTCGTTTCTAATTAGCGACGGAATTTCAATTCCGTTTCTAATTAGCGATGGAAAATTTCCGTTTCTAAACAACAAAAAAATTTAAAATAAAAATAAAAATTTAAGATTAGAAACGGAATTTCAATTCCGTTTCTAATTAGCGACAGAATTTGAATTCCGTTTCTAATAAAGACGGATTAGCGACGAAAAATTTTGTTTCTCAACAATAAAAAAATTTAAAATAAAAATAAAAATTTAAGATTAGAAACGGTATTTCAATTCTGTTTCTAATTAGCGACGGAGTTGAAATTCCGTTTCTAATTAGCGACGGAATTTCAATTCCGTTTCTAATTAGAAACGGATTAGCGACGGAAAAATTCCGTTTCTACACAAAATTAGCGACTGAATAGTAATCTGTCTCTAATTAGCGACAAATTTTCATTTCCGTCTCTAATTTAGAGATGGAATTTTTTTGTCGCTAAAACTGTAATTTCTTGTAGTGTTCTACGATCCCGAGTAATGAAATTGTTTTATTATTTAGTGTGTAACATCGGATGTTGACGATTGTAGAAAAGACTTTACTTATTGAAGTCAATTGTGAGAGTGATAAACTATATAAATGGAACTACATAATTAATAAGATGAAATGACCCTTAGACATCTTCAATATAAGTCCAATAGGATGTCAGAATCATTTTGCGAAGTATTTGATACTTAACGGTTATGTGTTTTTCTATCGAAGAAAATTATCCTATACTTATAGTGGGAGCGATATTGATATCGAATCCAGAAGTTAGTAATAACCATGGATCTAAGATTGTTCATAGCTTTACTACAATCAAGTTTTGAACTTGATTAAGCTTCATTATGAATCGTTCATAAAGTGTTGTAACGACCCGTAGATATTACTACTACCTATGACGATATTTTTGCGTACAAGACAAAGGAATGTAAAATAAATCATGACGGGATTCAAATACAGTTATGAAAAGACATCGGGAACGATCGGTAAAATTTTCGAGGTCCTGAGAAAAAACTGTACCGTATGTCCTTTTGTACTATATATAGTATTTGGAGCATAACTTTTTCATACAAACTCGGAATTTTATGAATTTTATATCATCGGAAAGCTTAGACCAAGACCTACAACTTTCAAGTTAAACATTTTTTCAAATTAGGAACAGAACTAGGTCAAAAACGCAAGTTAGAATCTGTATGAATAGTTATTTCGGACCCAAATGACAAAAACACCAAACCTCTCCATTTCTCTAGATATTTCTACACCTTTCTTTGTATCAATTAGGTCCACTCTATAAAGGACAACTATTCACCTTTTACAAAAGACTAAAAAACGAATTTGGAAGAGAGGAAGAGGAGAAAACCGTGAGAGAAAAGAGAGGGAAAAAGAGGAAGAAGAAGAAGGAGAGAGAAGAAGAAGAAGAAGAAGAAGAGAAGAAGAAAGGAAGAAGAAAAGAAAAGGAAAGAGTAGGAAAGCTTGGCATCCATGAAGACTTGGAGATTAAAAGAAAATCAAGAAAATGGAGGTAAGATTCCATAACCCAAATCTTGAGTTTTGATTTTGTTGGTATGAATGACTTGATAATGATGATTAGCATGTTAGAGATTATAATTGATGAGGATTTTGAAATAATTGGAGCATTGTCTTAAGTGTTTTAGGTAATTTTGGGTTTGATTTCCAAGATTGATAATTTAATTAGATGATAATTTGGGGGTTTGATGCATGATTAAATGAGTTAAAGATGAGGTGTTTTGATATTAGTTTTGTTATGGAATGAAAGTGATTAAAAATGGGTTAAAAGTTTTGAGATTAGTAAATGATTTAGAGTATAACAAAATGAATTGAAGGTTTGATGTACATTAAAATGAGTATATAAGGATGTTTTGTATATTGGTTTTTGGTTTGGAAGTGTTGAAATGGGGTAGAGTTACTTAAGGTTGTAAGAATGAAGGATTTAGTTATGCCGCACACCAAATGTTCGATATAATGCCACACTCAAACTAATTGAAGAAAATAAACACAATTCACATGTTATAAATGGTGCTTAAAATGGTTAAAATTCTGTTGGGGGTTGTTGGATTGATGGAATTAGAGAAGAAGGCGAAATAAGAAAGTTAGGTAACGGTGTCGGTTTACAATAAGTTCCGGACAGGTTATATTTGGTCACTTCTAACTCGAGTTTTATATGCCCGATTGATAAACCGTAAAATTCTAAGTAAACTAGACACATAGAGGAGTAACATATCCAAAAATCAGAATTTTTGGACTTAAGACGCTAATGTAGAAAAATCTCCAAAGTCAACTGATCGGCAGTAAAGTCTGCACCTGCGACCTGATGACCTAGGCTCGGTTTTTGATTTTTAAAATGAGTTTCGGGTGTCCAAACGATGAGCCGTCAGCGCAAAAATAAATTAGACACATAGGAGCCCGACATATAAAAAATTCAGAACCATTGGACTTAATAAGAATTTTTGACGGAGTTTCGAATTGGAGTGATCAGCAGGGACTGATCTGATTCTGTCCCTGCTGAACAGCTGGTAGAAATCAGTTTGTTTACGGAGTTCCGGGAATCGAAATCAGGATCCGTAAAATTTGAGATAAAGTAGACTCATAGGGGATTCATCCATAAATATTTCAAGTCTAAATTCCTTACCATTTTCTCTCAGTAAAATTCCAAATCAGACCCAAAACCTGGAAAATTCTGGTTCATTTATTCTTCTAAGTTCATTAAATATTTCTTTGTTCTAACAATCCCTTTATTCTTATAGATCAACGTTAGAACTCGCAACCACCGTCGACGCCGTGAAAAGACGTCATCAAGCCCCAATCAGTGAGTGGACACTTTCCCTTTTACTTGATTTTCATTTCGCATTTTCTTAAATAAGACTTACTTTTCAGCAACTAGGGCGTTAGCCAAGTTTGTTTTTATATCATATATGATTTAGCATGATTTGAAAAGTTTTATGGAAAACAGATGTTTTAGTTTGAGATTTATATTTTCAGAATATGTTTTATAGTTTTTCTTTCGGGCATGAGGTAAAACCTCACCCCAGTATGTAACTATTTCAGATGGAATTGACGGATACAGAGAGCATGTGCACATGTTGAGGACTGGGGGGACGCTCCTAGTTCCTCAGCGCTCAGATGGTACATTCCTGGGCGGAGATGCGCCTTCGGGCGGAGATTCTGTTTTCAGAAAAAGGATTTCAATTTTTCAGTTTTCAGAAAAGAGTTTTAGAAAAGAATTTAGAAAGACGGATTTAGAATGAAGTACAAGAAAGAGTTTTCATTTTTCGGATTTCAGATTTTCAAGAACACAGTTTTCAGAATTTCAGAATACAGATTTTTAACCAATAGTTTTCAGAAAACGGATTTCTCGAAGCCAGAGTTTTTAAAGACAGTTTTCAGTAAATTTGATGAAGTTTTTAGAACAAGAGTTTTCATAAAAGATATTTGAAAATGTGATTTTAAAGTTAGAAGACCTTTACTTCAGTTTTCGTTCACTCACTTAGGTCGTATGACGACCTAACCCCCCCTCAGTTTTATTTGTTTTGTAGGGTTTTCCAGGAGGACGAGCTCGGGAGGATGGATACTGATGCAGTCACCAGGGTTGGAGTCCACCAGTTTAGAGTCAGAATATTATAGTCCAGTTAGAGTTGCATACATGCACTAGTGATGTGATAGTCATTACAGATAGTCCTTAAAGTGTTGTAAAGAAGTATTCCTAAGCATGCATTAATAAAGTATTTCATGTTGATTTAGTTATAGTCTTCACGTATGGCATGACATTTATATAGTTCAGAGTACAGTCAGATAGTAAGAGGCTTATGGGGTTAGCACAGCTATCCCCTGCCGGTAACATCTCCCGGATCGGGGATGTTACAAAGATGGTATCAGAGCATGGTCTAGGGAGTCAGTGACTGCAGTGGGCAGAGTGCTGGGGTCTTGTATACGCAGTATGTCCGGGATACACGTATATGAGGCACTACCTCTCCAGTATCCGATCCTCGAGTACGTCCTCAAAGCTTCTCAGACAGGTTAGTAAATATTTCCCCAGCCATTCGAATTCTCCTTTTCTCATTTTAGTTAAGAATCATTCCGTAGAAATCTTAGACTATTTTTCGAAGTTCTGAATAAGCTAGGGAATTAGATTGATAAATTCCAAAGAAAGTCGAAAGGAGAGCAAAAGAGAAAAGAGGAGACTAGAAGAGAAGGTACCTAGAAGCTTGGACCAGTTAGCAACAGAGATATGTAGAGATAGAGTAAAACAGAAAAGCTTAAAGATACCCACCCAGGAAAGTAGGAAGAGAAAGAAAAGGCTAGAAGAGAAGTAAGACAAGATAGAGGACATAAAAATAAGAGTAGAAACAAGACACTAGAACCCATAGCAATGGAGAAAGTAACGAAAGCACCAACAAGCATTAGAGCTGCCTAGCAAAATTAAGATTCCTTTCCTACTCAAGAAAATCCTTCCAAGTAATCCAACAGACTTCGAAATCCTCTCATAGATAGTGAACTTTTTGAGTAACGAAGAATAGTCAAAGAGACAAAAGAAGTAAGAAATCCAGGTTAGTCTTAAGAGCCCCAATGGAATTAGATACCAAAAAGGATTCCAGATACCCTAAACTCCAACTTCGATTCCCAAGTGAGTAGTAGAAACGATTAGCTACCTTATTCCATTAAATTTGATGAAGACGAAACCCTAAACCATCTAGCCTTCAATACTCATCAATGACATCAGATAAGGGAGTTACTCTGATAGAACTTATTTCATAGGCACAGGTGATCATAAGAGGCTTGACAAAGAGTTCACCCAGGAAATTGGAAGGTAGATTAGTCTAAAGTTAAGTAGAAATCCATGAGAATATACAAGAATAAACCTATAAGGATAAAGAGAGTTAGAAGTGACAAAAGCAGCAGTTGAGGTGTAAAATAAAGTGCCATAGTAGAACCTACAGCAAGGATGGAAAGTATGGATTTGGAAGGCAGAAGTAAGATATAGAGGTAAATAGATAGAGAAATAGAAACAGATGAGAAATGAAGGAATCTATGGAAGTAGGAATTAGAGACATGGAGTTAAGTAATAATACCAAGACTAGCAGAAAAGGGTAAGCATGGTAGATAAGGATAGAACAGAAGATATTAGATCAAGAACAGAAGAATAATAATCGAAGAAAAGGTTATTCCTCAAGTAAGATCCTCCTTTAGAAGTAAATCCCTCTAAGTCGATTCAATATTTCGTAAACCGTCTGGTATAGGTTGCGAATCCTATGATTAACCAAAGATCGTTATAAGATAGGAAAAGTAAGAACTCAAGAACGATCAAGGAAACTTTCTATGGACACAAAAAGCCAATAGAGGAAGAGAGACTTTAGGTCATTCGAAAACTCAAATTGTAAGACAAACAAGATGAAATGACGATTTGAATAATAGACAGCTCCCCATAGTCAAGAGATCCAATAGATAGGATTTTTACCTACCCAAATTTGCACCCCTTCGAGACACTAGTTAAAGAAGTTATCCTGATAAAGTCTATCTCATACCTATCCTACATTAACAATGGACTCCATCAGGACGTAAAATACTAGAACAATGATAGAGAAACCTTCCGAGGCATAAGGAAAAAGGATTAGTGAGACGTAAACAATTCCTACTAGTATAGGCAACTGTGAAGGAAACTCAATGGAGTTCTATTTAAGAAATAAGGCGGAATCTGATAGGAACATCCATCTAGGAAAAAGATTAAAGAAGCCTTGAGAGTATAAAAGAAGGAAACACTTAAGATAGTTTATAGATTAAGGAAATCAGAGTAAGGATTTCTAGACCAGCAAAGGATCACAAGAAAGTCAGATATTGTAGAAACTACAAATAAGTTGAGCTAGTAAGGATTCGTAGGAAAGCATAAGGATAAGAATGAGAATAAATCTATAAGATTGGAAATATTTAAGGAAGTGATAAGAGTATCAGTATGGATGATAGGACAAAGAGAGCAAATCAAGGTATACAGCAAGGAAAGGTCGAAATTGGAGAAACAAATAGAAAATGACTCGCTAATAGTCTTAACAGTACGAAGTATGGTAAGGAAGCAGAATCATGTGATGGATCAATAGCTAGATCATGAATCTGGAGAAATTTGGAACTTAGAACTTGAAAAGAAGAGGTTTAACATCATGTTAAGAAGGATTCGTAGGATATAGTGAGTAACTTATAAAAGAACCCCGTGGTATTAAGGAAGAAGGATTTTAGGAAGAATGAAGTGTAGGTATCAAAGAATGAGGAATCAAGAGATTAAGATTAGGAAGAAACCTTCAAGGAATCAGAAAGATTAAAGGAACAAAGACTATAGAAAATCATTTATGAGAGAATAGTGAGGACCTCATAACAAATGGAACGGAAGTGTAACTTTGAGATACCCCAGGAGCAAGTACAAGAGCAGTGATGATAAGAAAAGATAGTCCTAGTAAAGGATATTAACAGGAACCGTTGGATAAAGTAGCAAGAGAAGAAAGTAGTAGCCAAGCACAAAATAAGAAGATAGATGACAGTGTTAAGGATAACCAAGAACATATGAAATCAGATATCCTTCAAGTAATGAAAGAAGAGGATATGACCTATATAGGTAAAAATAAAAGATGAAATAGAAAAGTAAATCAACAAGATGGTTGATACCAGTATGGGAAGTAAGATAGTCATAAGGGTAATAATAAACAAGAGAGAAGATACTTAGTTGCGACCGCATATAAGAAGACAAACGGATAGAAAAGATAGTAGAAAAGAGAGAATTGAGATCTATAGGATATAGTCCAAGAATAAAACATAGACCAAGTAAGCTCTTAGTATAATAAAGAAGGATGATAAGAACACTAAGAAAGAATTAAAGAGGAGTTGCGTAAAGTACCCAGCCCTAGCTCTAAGAGACCAAACCACTACGGGTTTGGGATGGTCTAACCGCGGGTTATGGGTGGTTTGGTAGGTTTATATTATAGCGAGGGAACGGCAAAATAAGTTAATACAAATCAGCTGTCGAGAGACGTGAGACAGAAGAATAGAAAAGAAAAGATCAAATGTAGTTCGCAGATGATCAGATAAGACTTTGAGAAGACGGGAAGAAAGTTGTCAGGTTAGGACAGAATAGTAATCAAGGAATGGCAAGAACTTAAGATTGTAATAAACATGTAAAGAGAAAACTCAATGTAAGAAAGACAGAATAGACCAAGGAAGTCTATACTAGTCGATAAAATGAAGTAAAGAATAAGGGGGTACAAGGAAAAGATTAGGAAAGAGGAATCGATGAGATACAATCAAGGTAGGAAATAATTCTAAGGTTAAGAGGGACAAACGGAATGGAGAAACATTAAGTATTGGTATTAGATATTAGAATCCTCAATGGAAACCAAGAAACCAGCTATTGAGAGTTTGTTTACGTTAAGGAATTATGAGGCATGAGTGAAGGTCTATAAAGAAGAGGTCTTAGAGACAAGAGTATAAAGAATAGTGGAAAGAATAGAAGGACAATAGTCAAGAAGTACTCAACAGGATTATTACAGAACGAGGACCTAGGAAGAAGGATTAAATAGCCAGTAAAGGATAGAGACTAGAAGATCAAGGAAACCACGAGTTAGACGCCAAAGAGGATTCGAGGACGAATCCTATTTAAGGAGGGGAGAATTTGTAACGACCGGTAGATATTACTACTACCTATGACGATATTTTTGCGTACAAGACAAGGAATGTAAAATAAATCATGACGGGATTCAAATACAGTTATGAAAAGACATCGGGAACGATCGGTAAAATTTTCGAGGTCCCGAGAAGAAACTGTACCGTATGCCCTTTTGTACTATATATAGTATTTTGGGCATAACTTTTTCATATGAACTCGGAATTTTATGAATTTTATATCATCGGAAAGCTTAGACCAAGACCTACAACTTTTGCGTTAAATATTTTTCCAAATTCGGACCAGAACTAGGTCAAAAACGCAAGTTAGAATCTGGATGAATAGTTATTTCGGACCCAAATGACAAAAACACCAAACCTCTCCATTTCTCTAGATATTTCTACACCTTTCTTTGTATCAATTAGGTCCACTATATAAAGGACAACTATTCACCTTTTACAAAAGACTAAAAAAAAACGAATTTGGAAGAGAGGAAGAGGAGAAAACCGTGAGAGAAAAGAGAGGGAAAAAGAGGAAGAAGAAGAAGGAGAGAAGAAGAAGAAGAAGAAGAAGAAGAAGAAAGGAAGAAGAAAAGGAAAGAGTAGGAAAGCTTGGCATCCATGGAAGGCTTGGAGATTAAAAGAAAATCAAAAAATGGAGGTAAGATTCCATAACCCAAATCTTGAGTTTTGATTTTGTTGGTATGAATGACTTGATAATGATGATTAGCATGTTAGAGATTATAATTGATGAGGATTTTGAAATAATTGGAGCATTGTCTTAAGTGTTTTAGGTAATTTTGGGTTTGATTTCCAAGATTGATAATTTAATTAGATGATAATTTGGGGGTTTGATGCATGATTAAATGAGTTAAAGATGAGGTGTTTTGATATTAGTTTTGTTATGGAATGAAAGTGATTAAAAATGGGTTAAAAGTTTTGAGATTAGTAAATGATTTAGAGTATAACAAAATGAATTGAAGGTTTGATGTACATTAAAATGAGTATATAAGGATGTTTTGTATATTGGTTTTTGGTTTGGAAGTGTTGAAATGGGGTAGAGTTACTTAAGGTTGTAAGAATGAAGGATTTAGTTATGCCGCACACCAAATGTTCGATATAATGCCACACTCAAACTAATTGAAGAAAATAAACACAATTCACATGTTATAAATGGTGCTTAAAATGGTTAAAATTCTTTGGGGGTTGTTGGATTGATGGAATTAGAGAAGAAGGCGAAATAAGAAAGTTAGGTAACGGTGTCGGTTTACAATAAGTTCCGGACAGGTTATATTTGGTCACTTCTAACTCGAGTTTTATATGCCCGATTGATAAACCGTAAAATTCTAAGTAAACTAGACACATAGAGGAGTAACATATCCAAAATCAGAATTTTTGGACTTAAGACGCTAATGTAGAAAAATCTCCAAAGTCAACTGATCGGCAGTAAAGTCTGCACCTGCGACCTGATGACCTAGGCTCGGTTTTTGATTTTTAAAATGAGTTTCGGGTGTCCAAACGATGAGCCGTCAACGCAAAAATAAATTAGACACATAGGAGCCCGACATATAAAAAATTCAGAACCATTGGACTTAATAAGAATTTTTGACGGAGTTTCGAATTGGAGTGATCATCAGGGACTGATCTGATTCTTTCCCTGCTGAACAGCTGGTAGAAATCAGTTTGTTTACGGAGTTCCGGGAATCGAAATCAGGATCCGTAAAATTTGAGATAAAGTAGACTCATAGGGGATTCATCCATAAATATTTCAAGTCTAAATTCCTTACCATTTTCTCTCAGTAAAATTCCAAATCAGACCCAAAACCTGGAAAATTCTGGTTCATTTATTCTTCTAAGTTCATTAAATATTTCTTTGTTCTAACAATCCTTTATTCTTAGATCAACGTTAGAACTCGCAACCACCGTCGACGCCGTGAAAAGACGTCATCAAGCCCCAATCAGTGAGTGGATACTTTCCCTTTTACTTTTGATTTTCATTCGCATTTTCTTAAATAAGACTTACTTTTCAGCAACTAGGGCGTTAGCCAAGTTTGTTTTTATATCATATATGATTTAGCATGATTTGAAAAGTTTTATGGAAAACAGATGTTTTAGTTTGAGATTTATATTTTCAGAATATGTTTTATAGTGTTTTCTTTCGGGGCATGAGGTAAAACCTCACCCCAGTATGTAACTATTTCAGATGGAATTGACGGATACAGAGAGCATGTGCACATGTTGAGGACTGGGGGGACGCTCCTAGATCCTCAGCGCTCAGATGGTACATTCCTGGGCGGAGATGCGCCTGCGGGCGGAGATGCGCCTGCGGGCGGAGATGCGCCTTCGGGCGGAGATGCGCCTACGGGCGGAGATTCTGTTTTCAGAAAAAAGATTTCAATTTTTCAGTTTTCAGAAAAGAGTTTTAGAAAAGAATTTAGAAAGACGGATTTAGGAATGAAGTACAAGAAAGAGTTTTCGGATTTCGGATTTCAGATTTTCAAGAACACAGTTTTCAGAATTCCAGAATACAGATTTTTAACCAATAGTTTTCAGAAAACGGATTTCTCGAAGCCAGAGTTTTTAAAGACAATTTTCAGTAAATTTGATGAAGTTTTTAGAACAAGAGTTTTCATAAAAGATATTTGAAAATGTGATTTTAAAGTTAGAAGACCTTTACTTCAGTTTTCAGTTTTCGTTCACTCACTTAGGTCGTATGACGACCTAACCCCCTTCAGTTTTATTTGTTTTGTAGGGTTTTCCAGGAGGACGAGCTCGGGAGGATGGATACTGATGCAGTCACCAGGGTTGGAGTCCACCAGTTTAGAGTCAGAATATTATAGTCCAGTTAGAGTTGTATACTTGCACTAGTGATGTGATAGTCATTACAGATAGTCCTTAAAGTGTTGTAAAGAAGTATTCCTAAGCATGCATTAATAAAAGTATTTCATGTTGATTTAGTTATAGTCTTCACGTATGGCATGGCATTTATATAGTTCAGAGTACAGTCAGATAGTAAGAGGCTTATGGGGTTAGCACAGTTATCCCCTGCCGGTAACATCTCCCGGATCGGGGATGTTACAAGTGTACAAATGGTTTGCGCAGTAAAAGTAAAGTGGGCTTATTAAAGGTTTGACCTTTATAGTATGACAGTGAGAAAATTTATACTCAGTAAACTATTGTAGATTCTGAGGAAACTTGTCTCTAGTCGCACTAATTGAACAATTAAAGATCTATTGGCTAATGTTGATATTAAACTGTATATTTAAACTAGGAATGTAAAGTGCATTTTTGAATGGTTTCTTCGGATAAGAGATCTGTTGTGATTTTTTTTTGTTTGAAGAGTTCGTTCTGGAATGGCCCTAGATTTTGTATTCTGCTAAATTACAGTTTAGTATACTAGCTTATAGAGCCTATTGTAGACCCAGATGAGCCTTCTGGTAATGTGTGTTCTTTAATTTTGATATCAGTCAGATTGTTTTATTTTATCAAAGCATAGAGAATACATATGTGATAGTAGGGTTAGTGGGAGCGTACAAATTTCTTTCTTTCTAGTGTTATATATCATAATGACATTATCATTATTATGGTAATCATGGATTTTTATGAGGTAAAAGGTTTACCTGATTCTTATTTTCTTCGTGAAATCAGTGGGAGTGATCTCTGTTATATTCGATATAAAGTTTTATTTATGATATAAAATTAAGAGACTTGTGAGATGCTCTCATTAGTCGTATATTAGATATGATCTAATAAAGGACACAGTGAGACTATCTATGTGACAGTTAGTATAACTGTTTGACAGTTAATATGTCTATATTATATAATATTCATCTTTCGTAAATGATGATTCATTTGTCGAAAGAGAAATTGATTAAAATATCTAGTCAATCTTATGCATCATAGGATGATGGCATAATGAATACTATATTTAGTGCGATTAGAGATATCAATTTAATCGCAATTGTTACGAGTTATTTTGATACCATGTAGACCATAAGATGGGTCTTGAAACAAGTTCTTTATTATCTTTGAGATATTAAGAACAAGCTTCTTATTAATGGAGAATAAAGTCCGCAACCATTAGGGTCAGATTAGTTTTGAGTATAATTATGATGACGTTATACGGTCTACATCATAAAGAGTTAGAAAAGATGCAGTGAGAGTGTCACAAATGATTCTACAATATAAGTGGAATTAGTTGCAACTTATGAAGTTGCATAGTGACCTTATAGATTAGAAGCTTTAATATTAATGTTGTGCTTGCGGTTGTTTGCATAGTATTTTTTGATTTGATCCCTAAATACTTGGACAACTCAGTAGCTGAAGCACAATGTTGACCTGGCATATAATTCATATTGATGTAGAATATAGTTTCTACAAAATATGTTTGATGCTGGTCAAGGGAAACAATTTGGTTTGTTGGACAAACTCAATATGTTATAGCGCACCTACTCGTTGTTGCATACCTCTTGAGTGCTAGGTCAGTTCTTGAGGGCCATATGTATGTGATACACATTAAGATGTGTATATGATACTGTGGATTGGCACTAGAACAAGTGGGAGAAATTGTTAGGGTTGGTGCTCGGAGTGTCAATCCGGATCGTATTTATGTCTGATTTATAAATATGAGCAATACCTTTTTCAATAATATTACTTATTTATGGTTGCACCTCTTGTCTTTTATTATATATATTCGATCTAATTCATTATATTGAAACTAAATCACATTTAGTGATATATATATATATATATATATATATATATATATATATATATATATATTATATATATATATATTAGACAAAGACCCGATAATATAATAATATAGTGCGCAATTACACACGTAGCTTCTAATTGGTATTGGGAAGTGCACTATTAGATATATATTACCAAATAAATTCCTGGTCAAGATTTACTGACACGAGTCAGTTAGTAAAAATCTGTTGAGACTAATACATGTCGTATATCATGACTTGGTCTGATGGTTTATCCCAATGAACCATGAGTCTCGAAAGACTCGTATAGATGTGTAGGTGTTTATTTGATAAACACTGAATGACTCACCGAAGATTACCTAATAGATGGTTCACCAACGTCAATAGGAATCTTCTCGGGTTGAGTAGCATAGTGATTCTTTGACTTGAGATACCATTGTGGATATATGAGGTATCCTTCACACTTTGATGGCAGTCATGTCACCGATCTATTTAGATCAGACCTCCGCCTATTCGTTTGGTGTGGACTGATCCCTATGATATCATGTATGTATCAAGATAGGATCCGTCAGTTTTGTGTACAGAGCATAGGTATTCATTATGGGATTAGCAATCCGTTATATCCATGGATATGTGGTACACTGGAGAAGTGAGTTCTAAGTGTTATTATAAGATTGCAAATAGAATCGTTGATGAGATTATACTATAGAGATTTGACGTTAATATCTATATCTCTGGAATAATTCGAATACCTGTGACGGAGGGATTATACGTATGCAATGACCTCGACCTGTATAGTTCAGCGAGTTTATCACTGGTCGTCATAATTTACGGGTGGGTAAATTATGGACACGAAATTGGATTTCGTGACGGATATACCTGAACCTAGAGTCTCATTAATGAAATATACTTGTAGAGCACTATGGCAACTCTTATGAATAATACTGATTATTTATAAATCGTTTAACGGTTAAACGAAAGATACATGCATATGGGGCCTTTTGGTCATTTCCTAATTAATGTGTATTTGTATTTAATACTTGATTTTATTAAATACACATTAATTAATTGTCAATTATGATATTTGGCATATATCATTAATATATGTATTTGGATTATTTAAAGTAAATATAATACATATATTTGGATATTTTTTTAAATAATTATTTAATTATTTAATTGTTAAATAATTAAAGTAATTAAAAATATAAATATCTAAGTTCATATTTATTAAAGGAAATGATTAAAGTGTAATGTTTTTGATTTTTTGCATCTAAAGAAAAGGTTATCAAATTGATTTTGTCTTCTTTAATTTGATTAAAATTGGAAAATATCTATTTGCTTTTTTCTTCCAAAAATTTCGGCCATACCCTAAGTATTTAAGGGTTTCATTTTTTTCATTTGATTTCTAATGTTGAAGTATCCAACAAAACATAAACGAAAGACTTGAGAGAAAAAGAGAAGAGGTAAGGCAAAATTTCAAGAAAACTTGCAAATTTGTAAGTAATTTCAACTTTTCTTTAGAAGGTATGATGTTCACATCTTTTTCTATCTTCTACTCTTTTATTTAGTGTTGGTTTGTTTGGAAGCTTGAATGAAGATGTATGCTTGTATGAAATCAAAGTAAGCTTATTAGCGGTTAATAAGTACACTTTTGATTATTTGATGATCTGGTTGCCATTCTAGAGTTGTTAGGCCACTCATTAATGACCTAGAATTTTTATTGAGTTTTTTCAAAGTGGTGAGACTTGTTTGGTGTTTTAGAGATTAGATTAAAGTATTAGATTTGGTTAATTTTATTAATTAGACTAATTTGAGAGACTATGGTGCTTAACCTAAACCAAAATTGGGCTTTTTCATATATGTGTTGTATAATGATGTATATAAGATATATAATCATTTGGTGTTGATTGGAAACATCTAACTTGTTTTGAACAAATTTGGACTAAATTGATCAAAATCCAGACTTGATGGTTTTGTCGGCAATTTGCAAGAAATTGGGGATTTTTATTGTGAGTTGTATTTTGATGTATATGATATGTATAAATTATTTTGATAGTGATTTGAAATCACTTAAATTTTTATTTGACAAATTATGACTAAAATGATCAAAATGCAAACTATTGGGGTCTCATGATAATTATGAGAAAAATCTGATTTTTGGGATAAAAATATGTTTTTGAGTATTGTGTAATTAGAATAAATTATTTTATTTTAATTGCCCAAACAAAATAATTATCGGAAATTATTTCGGAGTGGAAATACGCGAAAACAGCGAAAAACGGCATTACCGGGTAATGACTGCCCAAACAATGAGTTGGTCAATGTACTATTTGGGCAGCCCATGAACTGTCCAAGTGCTATTGGGGCTGACCTGGGCAAGCCCCTATGTGCATTGGTCGGTCGGAAACGCGTTTTATGCTATTTTATGGGAAAACATTTTCGTAAAAGTTTCGCGGTGTTTCTATATTATTTATATTGTTATTTGATATCGAATAAATATGTTAGGTGAAATATGAATGAATTATTAATATTGGATATTGAATAATTTATTCGTAAGTTTAAAACTTTTTAAACTATGATTTTGCCCGAACAGCGCTTCTTCCCACTGCAACCGCCAGAAAAACCCGTACAGGGTCCGAGCCCAGGCTTTATCTGGCCTGTTTTTAAAAAAAAAATTGAAAAAAAGTTAAAACCATACAAATACAAAATACATTCACACTATATGCATGATAATTCACAGATACATCAAAAGTTTCATCGATAAACTAACAATCCAAATGCAACAAATAATGCATCAAACTAATCCAACTATTGTGCCTCAAAGTCTTCTTCAACTTCACCTATCAGTTCCTCTCCAGCAAATATAAGTTGTTCAGGAATAGAGCTAAGGCAACAGTTACAGTATATTAAAGTATATATATGATTTTTTTTTTGTTTAAGCCGTGCCCGTGCCAGGCCGGGCCTGGGTTAATATGTTAAGTCTGACTCAGGCCCGAGCCGAGCCCGAGCCAGGCTTCTAAATCTAGGACCCGACCCGAGATTTCATATCCGTAGCGGGCCGGATCGGGCCTGGGTTTTTTTTTCTATCCTTACCTACGGGTCTCTTTTCAACATTCGAAAACACAACAGTCATATTTTTAGAAGCCATTTCTTAATTTCAAACTAGCATACTGGTACTGTAGACCGGCATAGCAACCTCAGAACAGAAAAAAAAAACGACTATATTCAGTTTTAAGCCTATAAATTGAAGCTTGGTTTCATTTTTACAAAAGGGAACATTTTGGGAAAATATATTCAAAGTAAAAATCATTTTCATGCATCTTTTGATTATACAAACAAGCTTTAAATTAAACACTTACGAAAAGAGTTTTTCAAATCTTCTACATCTTTACCATCTATATATTTGAAAAAGCTCATATTTCATTTGCATATTCATATTAGTGAGCTTTAATACATTTGGGTTAAGATACTCACATTTAAATCTTTATAATATTTTATGAGTACCCAAATTATGGTTGTAAAATTTTCGTTATCAAACACTTGTGTGTTAAAATCCCTTGGTTAGTGTGAATACTCAAAATGGTGAAATTGTATAAAAAGGTTTAAGAGAAATTTTGTAAGAAAATCTCTTGTTGTAAAGGTTGGGGAGCCTTAGAAGAAAACCTTAGTGAAGGTTAAGATGAGCCTTGGATCAAAGACTTCTCGGTTTTAAGTTTGTTGAAACTTAGTAAAAGCTTCAAGCATGGCTTGGAGGAGTGGACGTATGTAAAGAGTTGGTCGAACCAGCCATTATAAATTTCGGTTTCAAATTCTCTATCTCTAACTCTTTTATTATCGCAAGTTTACATTATATTTGCATATCACATAGTAAAACTTGTTGGCGAAATTGACATTGATAATTATTTTCGGTATTTTAAGGCCAATGCTAAGGTACCTAAGGGTATCAAAATACCCTTTGGGACAAAACATGCAACTTTTAGTATTGGACATGCAACTTAAAACCATTAAACAACGTGTAAACTCAACACCAATAAATATGCAACTAATTTCATGTTTTTGAAAGTTTCATGTTTATTGACAGAGTTTGCATTTTTAATTATTTAAGTTGCATTTTGTTGATAAAAGTTACATGTTTGACCTAAGGGTATCAAATACCCTTGGGTACTGTAGACAAGCCCATATTTTAATCATTACTTATATCAATTGTGAAAGTTGTATTCTAAGATTAATTGGTAAAGCTACTAACTAAGTAGCTTAAAATTGAAAAGATTTTTAATTATGTATTATTTTGTCACATATCTGATTCACCTCCCCTCTTTGGTATAGTTGTTTTTGTTTAAAGTGTGTTTTAGGAAATTTCACTCTTAAGGGTGGAACTGTTATAAAAGCTTTAGGAAGCCTTGGAAGAAAATCCTAAAGGTTTGGGGAGTGAGCCAGGAAAACTCTAGTTGTAAAGTGTGGAATCATTTTATATAGTGGAAAACTTCAAGCATATTTTAGAGTAGTGGATATAAGTAAGGAGTTGGCCGAACCACTATAAATCTGATGTCAATTTCTCTATCCATAACAATCTCATTTATTTATTGCAAGTTTTATATTATTCTTTCATATCATATATTAAACTTGTGATTATTAAAATTATATTGTTAATCATTTTATAGACAATTAAAATCGATATTTTATTTATTCTTCATTGTTGAATATATTAATTGTGGAAATTAAATTTTAAGTATAATCGGTAAAGCTACTAATTAAGTAGCTTAATATTGAAAAGATTTTTAATTCCTCATTATTTTTGAAGTGCCTCATTCACCTCATTCTTAGGTATAGTTTTGTTACATAATAGTGTGTTGTAGGTAATTTCAAAATGAGTGTGTGTATATGTGTGTGTAATGTGTGTGTATGTATATGTATATGTATATGTTATGTATATGTATGTGTATGTGTATGTGTATGTGTATGTCTATATATCTATGTGTATGTGTATGTATATGTATGTATTTCTATGTCTAAGTATATGTGTGTGTATAATTGTATGTATATGTGTATGTGTATGTATGTATATGTATATGTAATGTATATGTATATGTATATGTAAATGTATATGTATATGTATATATATGTATGTATATGTATGTATGTATTTTCGCATGTTTATTATGAGAACACTGACAATCCAAAAAGCAAGAAACTGGAAGCATCAATTTTAATTCCACAACATCGTTCAATCAAAGCAAAGGCAGCCAAACATGTTACCATCATCTTTTTTTTTAATTTTGCTCACCGAACTTGAAACTTCTTTCAAGATATGAACTACAAGTACAATGATTAATATTAGTTTGGCATGTAATTGATTTTAGGCTGCTAAAACATCCAAATCAATCAGCAGACTCCTCATTTTATTTATGAATTTTCATGCAAATGACTGATTTATAGATTTTACATGCTTTCTTGGCCAACTTCATGATTTACATTGGAAAAAAATATATTATTTTTTTCTTTTTTGTTGGAATTTTTTTTCCCTACAATAAATTTTTTCTAAAGGGTATGCAAGAATTGACCATATCAGATTATATCAAGAATGATAATATATATATATATGATGTATATATCCATGCACAAGATTCTCAGTACTATATAGCAAAGTTTAGAGATGTTTTGATGTACGCAGTTTTAATCCTTATTTTTTATAAAAAGACTGTTTTCAAGGTCTCAACTTAGGACCAAATAGATGGCAATTTAACATTGATCATGTATTAGATTCGACAAACAAATATGAAATGAATATAGATTTTGAAAAAGATTAAAGGTTCCCATTTAAAGAGTTAAAGAGAGAATATTCCTAGACCCAACCGAGTGCGTATGAGTCGATAATTGTATCACAAAACTCAAAAGCGTCACTTAATAAAGATCAAAAGTCACAAACACGGAACAGGTTTGATGCATCAAGAGTCAAAATCTTTACCAACACA